>JBANCZ010002786.1:0-14592 GCA_037040025.1 Sphaerogastrella javana
GTGTATGTGTGTATGTGTGTGTGTGTATGTGTGTGTGTGTGTGTGTGTGTGTGTGTGTATTTTGGAACATGTGTGTATTTATGGTATAGGTACGGTATTTTTCAACGCTGCACGATTAACAAGTAGTTGAATAGTAGGTAGTATAATAGTAGATACGATACGATACGATACGATATGTATATAGCATATATTGAATATTGGACTGCCCATTGCGCAACTTACTCAGTAGCCTGAGCAAATGGTATTCCAATAAATGTAGGACTCAATGTTTCAGTATACATTTCCATGCCAGTGCCACGTAGATAATCATTTGTCCAAGATTGCATTTCTGGCGACTATGGGGTTAAAGACGTACATACATAATATAAATTTGTTTAATGATTGTTACATATGCTTGAGTGCATATCGACAGTCCCTGTCTCATCATCTTCATCGTATACATCTTCTTGTATCATTGCTTGAAAGCTATATCATATTTATTTGCCTGCTTCGTACTCATTATTTATTTTTTATTTTCTTCTGGTTTTCATGGCCCCAGTTCTGTGTGCTTGTGTCTGGTTTATTGTTGAGGAGTATCGATTATTGTATTAACCACTTCGGGTTACACTTACCGTCTTAAAAGAACGCATAGCAAACAAATTGGCCATCATCGTTGAGAATCCGGGTGCCAAACAGCTCTGCGCTATAAAACCTAACTTCAATTCGGCCAGGCAAATGACATCATCACCTTGTTTCCAGTCCCACGATGGTATATTAAGCAAGTATGCCTGAAAAGACATAGCATATATGTTATTAAGTTATATAATTGTTCGATTTTATATACTTCATACTTTGTTGTGGTACTGCATCAACTGTATAATGACTCGTATGTCATCGCTGTAGTTCTTTATTGAGATAACTCTCATTATATTGGCAGCATCTTCTGCGTCGGGATCTTGGCAATATTTGTTAGCTAGCACCAGGCAGGCGTCGGCTTCGTGCACCTTTGATTTTATATAGAGTAACATTTGATTAGAAAAAGCTAAATTTCATTCATTTGTGTATGTTAGTCATTTGTCTATGTCGTCGTCATAGCTAAATAGAGCTAGACTATGGTATATTGTCAGTAAGTATTGTTCAATGTGATTATGTTAAGTACATATGTATGTATTTATTGTGTTTTTGAGTATACTCAGGCAGAAATTATGTTCGAGAATACGTGATGAAGTTCTTAGTACAATTTAAATTACCAATACAAAAACATCATAGAAAGATTCCGTTATTAAATAATTCTTTTCTTCATTTACGAAACAATTTAATCCATTTGTAATTAAAAATTAAAAATTGTATATAAATCAGAATTTTTTGATATTGGACAATATTTGTAATTTGTGTTGGTACACAAAAGTTTTCAAAGATGAAACAGATATTTCGCTGAGTATACGGTAAAAGGTGTGGTAGTACGGTATTAGGTGTTTATTGAGTGAATCTTGAGTACGTACAGCTTTGTCGTATAAACAAGTATAATTAGTAAGCGTTATACACGGTATTAATTGACTGCACAACTAGATATTTGGTACAAATATGTAATATGTTGTTGAAATGTAACAAGTGCAGTGTTTGGTATCTGTGTATTTGTATTAAGAGACATTTCGATAATGATATTATGCCTCTTGCTTCTTGCATACACATTATTATTATATAAGTACTTTTGCCAACAGTTAACTTTTGGCAACATCGACGATAGGGAGACAATAAGCGGTATATATTATAATTATTATGTTTTGGTGTTCAAAGTAAGTTTAGCTAATTTTGTTATTGTTTTTTTCTTTCATTTTTCATTTAGTTGTTTTGGTTTTGGTTGGTTTTGGTATTTAGTTTCAACTTCCATTTCATAGGTAACAACAACAATAATAACAACTCAAAAAGCGTAGGCTCAGTGCATAGGTGAAATTAGAGGTACACAGAGAGGAATACAGAGAACTCGTGTCGTTCAGGTGTATAGAGAATCAGTAACTCAATGTCAAAGCAATATATACAAAGCAAAAGGCCTTGAAGCAAACGGTGCTACAATATGCATTTTGTGCAGCTCAAGCCATCAAACTTTTGCAAGCAATCAATCTAACATGCAATATGAACACTTTATAAAATTTATAAAAAGTTGTGTTTGTTGCACTGTTTAAAGTAGTGGTTAAACAATTAATGTTCAGGCATACCTATATATATAATTTAATACATGATGTAACAGGTGTTTATGATGTATTACATTGTCTAAATACCTAAATATGTACATATCCTTTTTAGCATAGTATATTTTTGACTTAAAATACATTAACGCGTGTTTTTTAAGTGTTGTAAAAATATACGTATATTGATACGATAATTTTTCGTGTAAGAAATTTAATAAACTGTCTATTCGTTCTTCGATTAACTTATATCTACCATAGTTTTATGCATGCAACCTAATCGGAACTACTGGAATATAGATGAAAATTACTTTAAATTGATAATATCGTATTGAATAAACCTTAAATGATTTTTAGGTCCCGTATCTCAAAAATACTAAAGAATCTATTAACTTGGTTCAAAGTCGATTTGCGCAACAAGAAGAAAAATGCATAGCAGACCTCATAAAGTATATAATATATATATATATTAATTAGTAGAATGACAAGCCGACTTAATTGAGTCATGTCCGTCTTTATAAACTCTTTAATTTTGGAAACTATAATAGCTAGAGTATTCAAATTTGAAACAAGCCCTCCTTTGGTTTGCAGGTCTCCGTCCCATCACTCCTCACCATCGCTAACTTTATTTTCATTTCACACTTCTATCCCGCTTGCCCGCTCACTTCCTTACCACTCACCCACTCTTCCGCTCACATGGTCTACTGTTCTTTTCATTAATGTTTGTATAATAAATAGTTTGTTTAATAAATAGTATTGTGTAGGTACATATATACTATGTACACAATATACGTAAGTTTTAAAGAAAACTAATATATAGGAAATATTTCTTAAGATAACACTGATTGCAAGAAATATATGCACACACAAAAATAAAGTCAACCGTATACATAGAGTGTGTCAGTGTATGTATGTGTACCGATATTGCAATGTGAAATAATGTCAGTTTAAAGATTAATATATATGTAGATAATATTTTGTTACTCAATTTACATATACATAGATATTAGTTTAATGGCTTCTAACGCTTTGCAAATCACTAGCTTTTACGAAAGTTAAAATGAAAACTGCGCAGTAGTATTGATGTATTGCTGTATATATAGATTAAACTACGATAATCGATTGTATTAGGGATGAATGGGGGCACATTTATAGCTAAGATTACATACATTAATAAACAATACATAGATACATATATTATATATATATATATATATATATTTAGTACATGTTGTTAGTATATAAATAGTAGTGAGTACATACATATATGTGTTAGGGCGTTCGTAATTGGTTATTATGTAGAATGTCTGGTATGATTTTTTTTTTTAAATATAATTTGACAAACACGCACAAAATGAAACCAAGAACAAAATTGTCCAAATAAAATGTAAAAAAATAAATATACGATAACCAACATAGAGGAACACATAAAATAAGGAAAAGTTTTACCTTAACCCTTTGCAGATCGATCGGATTCATAATGGTTCCTTGGAAGAATTCCACGGTAGTAAAATGACGTTTGAATAAACCCTCAAGTTCCAAATCGGGTGGTTTACTTTTGAATTTTGTCAGTTAATAACATTTTTTGTTTTCAACGTATATATTTTTTATTGGAGTTGATTTTATTTATTTTGGAAAAATAATACAAAGTTTTTAGAGTTGTTTTGTGTTATTGTAAATGTTCCAATGTACACAGTTTATATTATTTTGGGTTGTAATTAAACGAAAAATTGAAAGTGTATTTTATTATGGTAACACGTACACACGTATTTTTATTATAATTTGTGCGTTTGTAGTGCAAATAAAAGAAAATATAAATAATAAAAAATTAGATTTTTAATTATTAAATTTAAAATAATCAAATTGTGCATTTTACAAATATATTGAATATATTTAAATTAAGAAATGTTGTCAGTATAGTTTAACTAAATACGAGCACACTAATGAACTATATCGACCCTCCGAATCAGAGATACCCTTGCAAATCTACAAAACTTGTCTCCATATAACATTATGATCAATTAACTATTGTTATAATTGTCAGTCAATATTTGATGCTAATAATTCATACGAAATATTAAGCTTTAAATTTTTAACCATAACGATTTTGGCAGTCATGTCTATTAAGAAACAGACTATAATATTTTAGCTTGTCTAATTAATCAGATATTTATATAAATTATTGCTAACAAACATATCGTATTTTTGCAAGGGTTGAGTTATATATAGTAAAACCAAATAATATAGGAGTTAAGCTTAAAACATAAATAAAACTTAACATAAAAATAAAACTTTAATTTTATATAAGAGTATTAGAAAATTCTTAGAAATCTGCTCTTTAAGCTAATCTTAACTACTAATATATGTTTTTGTTATAACTAAAGTAAATTTTAAATTATATATTCATTTTACATGTAATATATACATATTAGAATACGTATATAGAAGAACCTAATTTTGAAAAAGTTTATTTAAAAAAATTTTTAGCGTAAATAAAACCCTAGAAAAATATAAGTGCATATCTGAAATATATACTTATATTTAAGAAATGTACTTATATTTGAGTAAATCGGAAATTAATATAATACAAAAGATCTCGAGAGTTTATAAAGTTTGTAAAGCAGAAGGTGCTGCGACTAAAAAATATTTATATAAGTATAAAAAGTTTGCTTCTTAGACTATATAAAATTGAATTATATCATTAACATTTGTTGTCTTCTTCTATAATACTGTTAAAAAAATATTATAAAATACAAATTCAAACTTGAATAAAGTTTCAGCTAAGAGGACATTCCATTCAGCAGGTTATATAGTAATTAAAGCCAACGTGAACAAATTTAAAATATACTATAAAAAATATCGAATTGTGTTTTACATAAAATTTCCAAAAACGATAACTTATCTGTTAATATTAATTTGTTTTTAAATTTTTGCCAAATATTATAAAAAAGAGTAGAAAATGCAATTTATCTTGCTGAATAATTATTCTTATTCTTGTTGTTGTTTCCTTAGGAATATCCATTGAAATAATCTGGCATGAAGTGTTATAAAATAAATGTAATATCATTGTAATCAAATAATAATAGGTTGCAATTAATAATATCTATTGGAAAAAAAAAACAATTATCAAAAGATAATGTGAGAACGAGCAGATTTTGAAAATTGTTGGTGAGGTTTCAATAGTTGGCTATGGGTTGAAAACCCCAATTGAACTATAACGGTCTATAGCTATAGGACTGGAATTTAGCATTAATGGTGAAACGCTGTTCTCTGGGAACTAATACTTGCATACGTTGTATGTAGTTGTCTCTTTAAGTTTATGCCTAATGTACAAACAAGAAGATATGTGCACCAATTACAATTATATACATATTAGAGTTGCTCTTTTAAATTGGGCTTAGATGGTTCTATACATATCTAAAATATTCGTTATTGACTTGATTTAAAGACGTATAAGTCAAAACATCAATACCAACAAATGGTTCAACAATTAATAATTAGAACCAACTCGAATATGTGTGCAATTGTATGTACCTTAAGAAAGACTAGTACCTAAAGAGAAAGAATCATTTATGCTATGCTCAGGTCACTTCGAACTTTACTGACCAGCAGTGAGTCAGTTTGTTTATGTATGTTGTTTTGTAAATAGTTCTGTATAGTATGTGTATGTGTATGTGTGTGTGTGTGTGGGTCTGTATCTGTGTGTGCGTATCAATATTTGTTGTTTGAATTTTTTTATTTCATTTTTTCTTATTTTGAAGTGTAATTGTGTACCTTGACTCGTTCCAGATCGACTGCATTCATCATTGTGCCCTGAAAAAACGCCACTGTAGTATAGTGACGCTTCAGCAGTCCTTCTAGCTCCAGGTCGGGCTCTTTGCTATTTTGTTTTACATTACGTTACACATTATATAGTTGAGTTTAATAATAATGATTACGAAAATCAAATCAATATAGAACAAGTTCATACATACTAAAATAATGATAATAATAGTAATATTGTAGTGTATATTTGGCAACTATGAACTAATTTCAATAACGTATTAACTTAAAGTGAGTGCTTTCATCAATTAATTAATAGACCTAACTGATTTAGTATATGTTTTTAAAGCAGCACCTAGCACTGCCCGAATTCAATATTTTGTAGCATACTTATTGGGGCAACAAGTGCTGCTTCAAAATTAGTTTTTAATTTCTGCTTAAATACTGCACTAAGTTATTTGTTTTTTGTTGTAAACTAAATGCAACAACAGTACAAAAATTAAAAAAAAATTAAATAAAACAATAAATAGGCATATATCATATACAGTATATAGGAATTTATAATAAACTTACCGATGGAGAAAGACAACTTCGACGTCCACATCTTCTCGATCTTCGTGGAGAAAGTCCTTGAGAAAATGCGACACGGACTCGTATGTTATGTGACCACATACGACAATATGTCTAAGGAAATCGATATGTGTGTGGGTGTGATTGAGTGTGTACAGATGTAAAAAGAAATACATTATTAAATCATTCATAATTGTACATTTCATTTTGGATATCATAAAGGCTCTTAAAGTAATGGTGAACTGTAGTTGTAAGCCGTATGCTATATGTTTGTTTTAGTGTTAGTGTGCAGATTTCAATGTATTTTAATTTTTTATTTTTTTTTTTAAGTGTGTGCAAATGTCATGTGTGCCTGTGTGTATGAGTGTGTATATGTATGTGTATGCATGTGTGTGTATAAGTGCAGTTAAGCTCAGACTCATACGCAGAATTCAATTAAAATTAAGCGAAAGTCAGCTCTAATATGACATTGATTAAAGCGCCTGTTGTGATTGTGTATATGTGTATCTGTGTGTGTGTGTGTGTGTGAGTTTGTGTGTGTATAGATGAGTGCGTGTACAATCTCAGTGTGTACATTTTTCATATTCTTTTATAGATTAATATTTAATATTATTTATATTGGTTATAAACTGATTTGTTTTCATTATGATTTCTATTATAACTTGTCAGTGTTATTTAAAACAGCATTATAATTATTTAAATTAATGTACATTGTATATCCTAAACAAATCAAAATATACATAAATTATACAAACAAAAAAAGAAATTTAAATTAATAAATTTGAGTTAAGGTAAGTTTATAATATGCATTTAGTCTGCTACCCCAGAAACCGAATTCAATTAAATCATAATTATCAAATTAAATATTTTATAATAAAAGCAGCTTGGCATATGCCACATTGCATATAGGCTATTGCTTTGAATTAAACCAATTAAACGAAAAATGTTGTAAAACAAATGAAAATGTTCTACTAACAAAGGTTTAGCTACGCACACCGTTGGTAATAATCAACTTACATGCATCGTATAAAGCATCAACAATTACCAAATTTCTTTATAGTAGAATATTATATTTAGATAGATTCTTTTTACAACTACTAAGTATTATTATTGTCTAAGCTGTGTATTCTTAAACTTACATAGAGTATATACATATGTAATAGTATCACTAATATATCAGGCATGCAGTTAGGCAATGAGGCAGGCATACTCAATCCTACAATGGTCTTTTAATAGTTAATCATTTGAGGTGCACTAGTTAAAACATGCATACTGCTTTTGTAGTGTGGGTTTTGTGGGTGTTACAGGTTCTTCACTTCATACAAACATCACTGAGTCATCTTGTAACATACATTATGGTCTTACACATCATAACGATCATTTTAAATTAGATCACAAGATTATTAGGTATACAACAGTTAGGTAGATCCATAATATCTTGTACACAAAAACACATATTATTATTATTGGTTCAACATAAACAATTTAAAATTTGGCACTTAGCACAAAATACAAAAGTAAGTCAGCCTTATGACGGTCTTCCAATATTACAATAGTCCGCACCTATCAATATAGATTTACATATATCAAGTCATCACAGCTGTTGCGACAAATGACAATTCACATACGAAATCGATATGGCAACACTGTGCATAGTATTAAAAGAGATTTTAATACAAAAATTAAAGATATTGTGAAAGTTGTACTATGCCAAGTGCCAATGTATGAAACAAACTTTGAATATAGTTATCCTCAATCAATCGATTTTACGTTTACGTTTAAGTGTATTCATTCGTATGTTTGTTTGGAGTTTCTTTTTTTTAACTGTGGAGTGTCTTGGATGCAAGGCTAAGATAGTTTACTGATTGGGTGAAAAGATCAACTACTGTGTCAAAAATTGTTGTTGAGTGTGTAACAAACAAATCAACTAATAGTTAAAGAATATAATCTGCAAATTGCATTATTTTTTTTTTTAATATTTTCTGCTGCTACAAGAATGCGAAATGTGCTGAATTTAAACAGTAAGTATAGATAGTTTGTGTTTTTTTTTTTGTAATGCATTCATATTATATCTGAAATGAATAGATTTTATAAAAAAGTTAAAAAAAATTGGATGCCTGGCCACGCATTTTCATTACTTCTCATTTTTATTTTTTTTTTTTTTGGTTTCGCTTTGGTCCTTTTTTTATTTTTTTATGAATACACTCAGTGAATTCAATTATACTCGTGTGCTTCGCACATGAAATACAACAAAAGGGAATTTATTAAATATTAATAATGAATCCTATATGTGCCATGATTGGAATAATGTCGGTGGTTGTGGAGAGATGTTATCAAATCAAAAAGATATCGATGATGGATAGGAGTAGGAGAACTGAAACTGAACTGAACTGAAAAAAGCACTTTATATTGATTATGTGTGTTAACGGATATATAGGAAATATAGGATAAACGGTTTAAGGAAAAGTATTCTTGTTACGAATAGTGTAACGTTCAATAATCTCGGAAATAGCGAACTCTTTTGCACTCACCTATAATGCCTATACTTCTCTATTAATAAGTAAAAATCACAAATACAATATCGACAACAACCTATAAAATTCTATGTCTATTCGATCGTATAAGTAAACTTACTCAATTTGTTTTTGAATATGAATTAACTCTATTCAACTGTAGATCGCCTTCATCACAGTTTATTGTTATTTAACCGATATACAAGTATGTGATTCGTGATTGATCAGGTTATATATGCGCCAATTGATTTATTTATTGATTGTACAATATTATAATACTGATTTTGTTAAGAATGAAAATATATTGTAGAAAACTTAAATGGAGATCAAATCAAAAAGATATGCAAATACAATAGTAGAACAGAAACTGAGAATATAATGAAGATATACGTATGTAAGTGTGTAAATATAAATTTCTTAAGAACTACAACATTAATAAGTAGTATCTGATAACTGAGAGAAAGACAGACAGAGACAGAGAGAGAGAGAGAGAGAGAGAGAGAGAGAGAGGCAGAGACAGAGTCGGGTAGACAGAGCATAAAAGTTTAATATGATTTATAGAATATATATGAGCTGCTTTAACACGGTATTATAATTTATTATTATTTGTTACACACACATACTTTTGTTGTTTAATGTCAGATGATTAGTAAACAAATCAAACGCATGGCTAGACCACAATCAAAGTTGAATTTACAATTTACATTAATTAAGACTATAGACTAGCCAAAAATACATGAATTGGGCTGCGTTTATCGCACTTAGTTTTTGATTTAGTGAGATTTTAGATATTTATCCAGTTAAAATTCTTTACAAAAATTGAATTTATTGAATTGATACCTTTATTAATCAAATGACAAATGTTTTTGAAGTTTATGTGTGTGTAGATATGGATTTATGTTCTGCTAATATTTACGGTATTTAATTTGTTTTTATGAAATATTTTAATATGCTTTATTATTATTATCATTAAATGTTTGATCGTTTAAAATTGGTATTGCATAATATACATACATATATATTTATACGAATTACGACTTTGATATCAAGGACTATATAGACAATTACGAATATTAAACACAATATTAAACACCAATCACTGATCAATCTTCAAGGGCTAATGCAAAATGGCTAGATGATTGCATACAAATCGAATCGAATGAAACCAAACCAACCAAAACAAATTTTTGACGATTTATTAATAAACATATTGTTGAGTTTAATATTTTTGGTTTAATAATTTAAGATTAGTCTGCCCCATATTGTGCTGTTGTCCGTTCTGTTTCGAATAAACTAAATGAACCAAAAAGATCGAACTAAAAACGTGCAACCTGCGCATCTGCGCTTAGGAGAAACTAGTTGAAATCAAAAGTCGAATGATGTACGAATTTAGAGCAAGATTATATATGTTTTAATGTATGTATTTAAGTATAAAGAGCAGAAAGTAGCAGTAGAAGAGTAGTAGTTCATAATTTGGCGTTCAATTAAAATGAATTAAACTTACAACAATATGTATAAGTAGGAGTAGAGTAGTAATAGTAGTTTGTAGTTTAGGAGTACGCACATTATACACTCAGAACAATTTTAAGTACGATAAATTTGTTTGGAACAGGTTTTCAATATTTCTCAAAATGCCAATTTAAATAACTAAAATCAAACTAAACTATATTGATGTGGCGAGCCTTAAAAATCATAATATTAATTCAAATCAAATAGAAATGCCTTTCGTCTTCGGCACTAGGCATTGGGCATGGATGGATGGCAATTCAATGGGCGCGCTAATTAACGCCACAATGAATTTGATTACAGTACTTGGATAAAGACAATAAAGAAAACAAATTCAATATAGAAACAATAGTTGATTGAGTTATGAACTAAAATCCAAAGCATAGCTGCTTTTTATTTTAATGTTACAATTTCTGTTTGATTTTTGCTTTTGCATTTGTAATTTTTGTTCAAATTGTTTTTCTTTATGTGGCTTGTTGTGAGGATTTTATGTGAATGTGTGAATAGTATATATATGTGCTTGTGTGGGTGTGTATGTTTGATCGAATGTTCTGAATTCGGTTTGTGATTGATGGATTGTTTGTTTGTTGTTGTTGCTGTTGTTGTTGGGTTGGGCACATTGTTAGAGTGGTTTTTGTGTGTCTTGTTTTTTCTGCAGTACGTTCCAGACCAAGCCGGCCATCAGGGCGTATGAGTAATAATGTTTTTCTGCAGATAGCATTTAGCAGTTTTTGCAGTTTGCATTGCTTTTTGCTTTATGCTTTACAATTGTAGTTGGTATTTGATAGTTCGCCATGTTTTATGAGGCTTTGTATATTATTATGTGGCTGATTGTACATATGTCTGTATGGTATTGTTTGTTTATCTGTGTTAGTTGAAGATTTCAAAATCAAAATCAAATTTCAGCTACATTTCCACACAAAAAAATGAAGCGCAAAGTAAAAGAGAATACTGCACAAATTTATGATTTTTGGTTTTTGCTTTCTTCATTTGCTTTTGTCTTTATCTTGCAGAAATTTCATTTTGATTTGGTGTTTATATTGTCAGTAACGAAGATATTTTGTTAATTTAACGATTATTCATTGTTGTTTTTTGTTGTTGATTAATTTTACTATATATATTTATGTTTTGGTTTTATTTTGTGGTTGTAAGTAATCTGAATGTTTATACTATTATTTTGAATTATTTATTTACTTGTTGATTGTAAGAAAATTTTGTTTGTCTCACCTTCGCCCTTTTTCATTTTTTAATGTGCCCCCATATTTGGCTCTTGTTCCAATCAAGTCTATAATCTCAGGTATACAACTTGCAAAAATCGCCTGTTTACAGTATGAAAGATAATGACGATAGTGAAGTAGTTTTTTTTTTATGTTAATTGTTAAATTGATAAAATTATAAAAGACCAACAAAATTATAAACAATTTCGATATGAGGGAAATTCAAACGCTGCACGAACAGATGCCAAAATATCTTAGAGTAAAAGCCAGAGAGACAGAGAGGCAGAAAGGCAGATAGAGAGAGAGAGAGCAATTACGACCGATACACCTTTATTATATTGAAATACATATTATTACTAATCCATTAGAAAATTTCGACGATGAGGCTTTGCCTGTTGGGAATTGGAAATTTGTTCACTTTTTGCGGCTTTTGCTGTATTTTATAAAAATGAAAATCATAAACAAAGTACACACAGGAAAAGAGAAAAGAAAACATCATATACTTATTTATATTTATATAATTGAATTAAATCATAATAATATTAATACATTTTCTTATTTTGTTAATAATTCAACGAATCATCAATCAAACAGACTGCATCTATTTATAGGATCTTTGTGTAATATCAACAAATTTTGCAATAGGCTTTAGATTTCTTGGGGGTACGTGTTGGCTAATGTTGGCTACTCAATACGATATAATTTTTAAGTATAGTATATAGTATTACAAGTAAATCATAACAATAAACAACCTTCTTACACGATCATATGTTTGTGAAATTAATACCTAGCAGAATATAGAAAATTTTGATGAATGAATTGTAAAATGATGCCTTAAAGACTGCAAATACACACACACTTAATCAATACAAATAAAGATTTCTTTTGGCTGTAATCTTGCGTGTGTATTGTTATGCTAATGGCTCTAGTGCTGGACTTAACCTACAGTCTGTACTAACTACAACAACTAGAACAAGTTATAATGGTAGTATATGTGCGTGTGCGTATCTGTGTGTTTAAACTATTTATAAGGTTTATTTCGTTGTATCTGTATTGTAATGTGATGTTAATTGAGTGAGCGTCTGTCTATACTTCGGGAGGAATTGGGAAGTAAGTATAATGTAGTCATGGTACTGATATTGATTAAGAATACATAGAAATAAACATACTGCATTTGTTACTAATAGATAGATAACTGATAGATAGATAGATATTAATTGTTTTATTTTAGATAGTTCGAGTCTCTTCATTGGGCGCCTTGAGTCTGCGCAGTTTTCTTGATAATTATAACTCGTAGTATATGCGTGGCTGCGGCATACTAAGTAGGTGCAAGCAAATTAACGACTTTAATTAGAGATGATTAAGGTAAATATGGGTGTGTAATAATTGTTATTGTTGTGTTTTGTGTTTATGTTTGTGTGGTTTATTGTTGAAACCATACATTTAGTATTTAGTTTAGTATAGTTGAGTATAGTATAGTAATGTATGTATGTAATTACAAGTGAATTTAATATATTTTTAATAATGTATTAAAATATTGGATAAAATTGCAAAAAACGTATCTACTGCATTTTATTTATGTTTTATGTACTTATTGCAATTATAAACTAGTACAAAACTTTCAAGAAATTTATGCTCGTGGACAAAATCAATACAAAACAAACTAAATAAGCAACTTGGTGTGTGTTCCAACAAACAAACCAGCAAACAATTTATTGTTATTGCTTCTTTTTGTTTTCTTTTCAATAAGTTCAAAAACCAAACTTAGGATAAGCACTTTCAATGCAAGAGGAGTAACCAAAACAAAAAAAAAAAAAAAAAACATTACAAATCAAACTAATGTCTCAATAAGGTGACTTGATTGAAATTGCATAAAAACTCGAAATGTGACTCGAAATGCTAACCAAAGTTGAATTTTTATATGATTACAATAATAAAATACAGAGTCACTTATATGTATTTTTATAAAACTAATTTCAAACCAAATTGTCACATTTCTAGTTGTTTCCAAATTTATTTAGACAGAGTAATTTTTCATATTCAAAATTCATCGATTTCTGTGCTTTGTGTGACACGCAAGAGATTCAAACCCTTCTGAAAATTCCGCTACATCAAAACTTATTCAAATCAGATAGTAATTTTCGTGTCAGTATCAGTATTGTGTGTGTTGTATGTTGAGTGTTTGAGTATGTATGTTATAAATCTGTAATTGTTTGCTCGGTTTAGCTTGTTTGCAATTTGCAAAATATCAAAAGATGCATGCTCTTCACGTATGCAGTAAAATTAACAACGAAATCAACAAGAATCGCTTTTAAAGTTAAACGCACTACAAGTACATACACTCAGTAATTAAATAATTTTATTCTAATTGTACCAAAATATAATATCATAAATATCATTCGAAAAAGTAAACTGAGCATATATATTGTTTTCGTTGGTACTGATTTAAAGAACCAAATTTTGAATTTTTTTTAATTTCGACCTTATAAATATTAGTTTAATTAATGCTATTTTAAAAAAGTGATACCTGACTCAAGTAAATAAAAAATGCAATAATTTTTAGCCGATTATCAGTTTATACATCTTTTGTGAATAGATCGTTTGAAGCATATTCCATTACAAACTGCCTACAGTCATATGTTATTTGGTTTGTTTGAAGAACAAAGAATAGCTAATTTAACTATTGGCATCACACATAGTTTCCATACTCATTCATAACAAACTGCACCTGGATTCGTTTGTATAGTTTAATAGATTCAAATGTAACAGTTAAGATAAGCAATTTAACGAAATTACAATGCAAGTAACAATAGCTCATTGTTAACTTTAACTGTAGCTGTTAAAATTGTATGTCTAGCC
>JBANCZ010002787.1:0-14591 GCA_037040025.1 Sphaerogastrella javana
AGTTCTTTTGAATTGAGATGCTGTGCATTTTAAATTTGGCGCCCTCTCGGCACTTCCAATGGCTGCCAGATTACTTAAAAGTTCCTAATCAGTCATTCCAAACAGCTGTTTTTTAAAAAGTGGCAACGCTATAAGCTCGGGTAATATCGCAACAAAAGTTTTTATTTACACATATTTCCTTTTTTATTTTCCTACTTGAAACGAACAATTGCAAAAATTCTGCGCAAAATCAAAGCCTCGTTGCAACGCAAAAAGTCACGACAAAAACAAAAGCAAACGGAGCAACAGGCCCAGGCGGAGAATAAACGAAAGCATCGCTGCCAGCAGGAGGAGGATTATATCGGATGCGGTACGGATTTTGGGTGCTGCACAATGGAAAGCAATCTGAATCGCATGATCAATCAAACGCTGCGTCATCCGCTCAGCGGACAGTTGAGCAAGTACACAAATGTGATGAAGGGTAAGCCGTTTGATATAACATATCTTTTTCAATCCCATTCTCTAGATAAATCTTGCATTTGCAGGGTGGCAGTATCGCTGGTTCACGGTGGACTCCAAGACGGGCTTTCTCAGCTATTATCTGTGTGATTCCTCGGCAGTGGGGGATGATATTGCGCCTTCACCACATGTACTGGCCAGTGCTCCACGCGGTCAAGTGCAGCTAGCCGGCGCCATGGTGTATCCCAGCGATGAGGATTCACGCACCTTTTCCATAGCTTGCGCTTCCGGCGACACCGTAAAACTGCGCGCCAATGATGCACGTGCACGCCAAGAATGGGTGGATGGACTGCGCGCCGTCGTCGAAAGTCATACCATGGCCATGGACATAAGCAACAGCTCGCCGCTGCCAGCGCGTGAACTCTTGGCCGCTTCCGATGCCATGGTCTCAGCACGCCAGGCGCTGTTTCTCACCGAACAATGGCAAGTGTATAGCTATAACAAAGAGCTTGTAATTAATCCATTTTTGTACTTTTAGCAATGCTTCATTGGCTCGCGCCATTGAGAACATCGACTGTGCTTCCTTCTCGCCCACAGATCCTGAGCTGCTGCTGCTTAAAGCCATCTCCACGGCTAGCACACAGTGCCTGCATCAGTGTCTGGGTCTGTTGCAGCGTCACCAGGAAATCAATCAGCCGCCAAACGAGGTGCCGGCACAGAGCCTGGGTCTAGCATTCCAATAGCCATAAGCAAAGCTTCAAAAGCAGCGAAACTAATTTGTAATAACAAATCCAAAGCAATAAACAAAAGCGTTGTTGTGATTCAAGAGGATGTTGGATTGATTTGAAATTAAAATACCATCCTGACTTTTCGTTGAGTTTTCATTCTGTTTTTATAAAACCTGATTAGAAATTGAAAACTATCCTTACCTTTCGTTGTGTGTTATAAAACATGATTAGAAATTGAAAGACTGTCGTATTCGTTGAATTTTCACTTTGTTTTTATAAAATATTTTTTATTTTTTCTCGTTTTTTGTTTGTGTTTTTATTTGTTGTTTTCTGTTTTTGTGTTTAGATTAATAAGAACATTCATTTCGACATTTAAATATAATTTGAACATAAAGTTTTGCACTAAAAGTTTATAGAAAACTGAAGCCCGATTGAATCATCAAGCCATATACAATGATATATATTCCTGAAGTAATATTTATGTTGTATTATTAAATTGTGTGGTTTTTTTTTTGGAATTTTTTTTATGTCGTTTTATTTGCAGTTGAAATGACGCTTAATTAATATGCATAGACCAAAGAAGAGGTGGCGCTTATTATGGAACATTTATTTCTATTTTAAGGAAGGGTGGGGATCTTGCTATCGTTCGATAATATGAGAGAGTTATAGATGGTTTCACATACATACATATATATATGCCTGTCTATACATACTATATATGTGTGGCTATGGCTATTGCTGCTGTATAAATCAATGCTAAGTTTTTTTTCTATTTAAAAAATTTGATTTCTTGCATTGTTTCGTTGAAGTTAAGACGATTTATCGATTATCTCATTTATCGATTTTGATCTTGTTTATTAATTTACTTTTATTTAAATTGTGTGCTTGCAAATAAAATACTTTAAAAAAACTTATTGGATAATCTTGCCGAAAGTACGCCTAAAATTGTTAACAAAAACATGATATATTCATACAAAATATATATAATCTATATATGCCAGACTTTTTCATACCAAAACAAATGCACAAAAATTGTTGCTGCGCCGCTTTCAAGAAAACAGAAAAAACAATTGGACAATCGACTAAAAATAAAAGCGCTTAAGTTATAAATTAATGCTAGAAAAGGCACTTTAGAAGCGAAGAATATAGTTTAAGATCTAGAAATTTGTTCTGTCAAAAAAGTACCGGGACTGGTTTAATGAAGCAAATATTTTCCATTAATTCATCCAAATTTCTTTTTTGTCGCTTTCAAAGTAGTTCCCCATTAGATGCAATACACATATGCCATCGATTTTCTTCGAAACTATTTATATAGGGGTTTTCCGGGATAGCCTTCAACTCCCGTTCCGAATTTCGTTTGTTGTCTTTCCTTGAGTCGAGGAAACCAAAAAAAAAAAGGCCGCACCGCCGAATACGGAGATTTTTTGATGGTATTTATGAAGTTTTTGACCTTGTATTCGTTGACAATGGTTGCTCGATGCGACGTGAAATATTCACGAGTTGTTTGCCTATAATTCCGATCCGTTGTTTCCGAATTCTTTCACGCAAGCGTCGAAGTGCGGATGCAAAAGATCGTCAATATCAAAGAATAATCCAGTCCCGGTATTTTTTTGACATAATAATACTTTTAAAATAATACACTTCATTGTTTAAATATTTTTGAAATCAGCTGCGCTTCGACAACAATTTTTGTTGTTGTTTTTTCAATTTTCTTCAGTAAATTTGTTATAATTTTCTAGAATTTGGTTTTTTCTTTTTGTATAAAAAAATCACGTTTAATTTACATGTTGTTTTCTTTGAGTTTAATCTAAAGTTTCATTGTTTTTTATTTTTAATTTTTATTATTTTGTGTTGTTCTCTGAATTGAATTCCAAAAGGCATTTTTTGTGAATTTTTTATATTCGTTAGACCTAAACATTAAATTTAGTTGCTTCCATTTAAATTTTACCATCTTTTTTTTAATGCACATCCAAAAGTTTTAGTTTCATTTGTTTTTTCTGTATTTTTTTACAAATTTTTTTATTTAAATTTTGTACATTTTGTTTTATTAGAATTAAAATCATAAAACTGGGCACACAATTACTAATTGATATTCATATTTTATTTTAGTACTTACTTTAGTTGTAGTGTTTTTTTTTTTATTTTGCTTATGCGGGGCATTTGATGTGGAATGTTCCAAGGGGTTGACTTTTTTTAATAATTTTCGCTTTTTAAATTATAGAGATCGCTATTTGTTAAAATTAAGATTATGCGCTATATATAACATAATAATACTTTTCATTTTGATTCAATATTAATTAGTTGTAGTTGTTAAATTAGTTACTAGGCGGACTTAAGTAGAAGAACGACAGATCAAATACAAATACACAAAATTCTAAAAAAGGAACGCGCGTTCGACATATATCATATACTATATATATAAGTATATATATACGAATATCTAGATCTGTATCTATATATAAGTATCTGCAAAATACTATTAAAGTAAAGTTCCTTCAAATTCTTGAATTCTCCTTCTCTTTCTATTTGTTTTTGATTGTTTCCTCTATTCGCTTGTGGTGGTAATGGGCTCCACTTTGATGCTGCTGCTGCTGCTGGAGCAGATGTCGCCGCTGGGCGTTGCTCCTGCTGCTGCTGCTGCTGTAACTATTGCAGGCGTTGTGGAGCTGGTAACACTGGCGGCCGATGTGGATGAGGTGGCAGGTAGGCCAATGCCGCTGCTGCTGGCGCCAACCAGATCGGCCAGATCGTCGGCAAATAGGCGTGTGGGTGAGTATTCGCGCTTATAGCCCATCTCCAGACCCAGCTCGGCCAGAGGTGAGTGTAGGCGCGGCGTTTCGCTGCGCATTGGACTGCTCTTTGTCTTGGACTTGTCCAGGTGACCTCCGTGTTGCTGCTGCTGCTGTTGGTGTTGATGAAGGTGTTGGTGTGGGTGTTGATGTTGCTGCTGCTGTTGCTGTTGGGCCATGGAGCTGCTAACGCTGCCTGTGGGCATGGAACTAGCACCGAAACCTGACTTGTGCGGCTGCATATGATGCGGATGTGTAGCAGCCGCTGCTGCCGCCGCTGCAGCTGCTGCCGCTTGAGCTTGATGCTGATGCAACACATGTTGTTGTTGCTGTTGTTGCTGCTGCTGCTGCTGTTGTTGTTGGTGTTGGTGTTGCTGCTGCTGTTGTTGCTGATGCAATTGTAACTGTTGCAAGTGATGCTGTTGCTGCTGGCTGAGCAATGCGGCGGCGGCTGGATCACGATGCAGTGCAACGGCCATACTGGGCGGCAGATTCGGCATGAGGCCGGCGGGACCGCACGGCGACGGCGCATGCCGTGGCCCAAGCGACGGATTTGAGCTGCTGCTCAATGCCGGCGATATGCTGGCACGACCTGGTCCACCGGTCAAATGCGGTGGCAAATTGAATAAACCCGGCGGCGGTCCCGCATCCCCATGCTGATGCTGCGCTGCGGCGGCCATTTGCATCTGCTGGCGTATATTGTGCGCGACGGCAGCCACCGCTGACATCTGCTCCTGTGACATTTGCTGTTCAGCACCGCCACCACCGCTGCCAGCAGCGCCACCACCGCCCACTCCAACGCCTACGCCGCCGCTGCCCATGCCATTCGGACAAGCCAAGCCGCTCAAGCCAGCTGCGCCGGTGCCTGGCATCCCGCCACTGGTTCCTGGATAGCTCAGCGACAAGTCCTGCAAAGGAAATACGGGCTAACGCCGATAACAGTTTAGTGTGCGTGTGTGTATGCAAATCTCAACTTACTAAACTGCAAATCAAATATGTAAAACGTTTAATGCCAAAATAAATATATCTAAGTTTTTTGCATTAATCGAAGTTATCGATAACTGCATGTTAGATCGCTGTTAGCTGTTAGCTAACAGTAGCTCCTAGGCAAATGTTATTAGCAGAAAAAGCAGCCTACTTAACATAGCGTGATAGGACTCTCGGCATCTTCTACTGAAAAATACCAGAATCTGTCCAATTATAAAGCAATTAGCTTAAAGTCAGGTACTATGGTATGTCAATTTATTATCGAATTATCAATCAAAATGCAACCAAGTGGGTTGCCTTATTAGTTTAGCTTCTTCATGAAATCTTTGCTTTCTTTCAATTCATTTCGGGCACGCGTCGGAGCAAGTACTACAAATATTAATTTACACTTGTGAAAATTATGTTAAAAGTAATATTTAAAGTAGTGTGAATTCAATTGAGTTAAATAGTATGTGTTAATTTGTGCGCATTAAATTGTTAAATATAATAAACATTACAAATCAATTAAGTTATAATATTTGCATAAAGGTATGCCTGTTGCAAGTTTTTTCTTGAACAAAAAATATTTGCCCAATTACCATGGAATTATCTATGGTGTCAATTTATTATCGAATTGTCAATTAAAATGCAACCAAGTGGGTTGCCATATTAGTATTGCCTTATTAGCTTGGCCTCTTCATAGAATTTTTTCTTTCTTTCAATTCATTTCGGTCACGCTTCGGAGCAAGTGCTAAAAATATCAATCTTCTCTTGTGAATATTATATTATAAAGTAGAAGTTAAAATAGTGTGACTTCATTTAATGAATTAGTTTGTGAAAAATTGTGCGAATTTAATTGTTTATTAAATCAATTTAAATATTTGCATAAAGGTAGCCCTGTTGCCATTTTTTTTTTTTTAACAAAGCAATCGGCATAAAGTCAGGTATTTGTCAATTTATTAATACAAATTTAATAAAATTGCAATCGAGTAGGCCGAGAGCCATATTAGTTTTACGTGTTCTCAAACCTCTTTCATTTCTTTTCGGGCACGCGTCGGAGCAAGTTCTTCACAAATTAATCTCTTACAAAAATTATATGAAAAAGTAATAGTTTTTTCGAATAGTGTACATTCCATTAAATTGAATAGTTTACATTAAATTGTGCGCATTAAATTATTAAATCTCGACACTGCAAATATATTAAAATAGTTGCATAGGGGTAAGTCAGTCGCCATTTTTCCCTATGCGTGAAAAATGCAACCGAATTGGTCGAACGCCATATTAGATTTAAGAATTCCTCCTGTTTCTTTCAGGTTCTTTATAAATTTTCGTTCATTAAGTTGCATTAAAAAGTAATTTTTATTTAAAAGTGTGGTTTTTATAGCCAAATTAATTTGTTTACAATAATGTCATTTATTATATTTATGTCATTTATTATCGAAATATCAATTAAATTGTAATCGATTAGGCTTAATGCCATATTAGTTTTGCGTCTTCATAGAATTCTTTCAATTCATTTCGGGAACGCGTCGGTGCAGGTTCTCTAAATATTTATCTTCTCTTGTGAAAATTATTCTTCAAAGTTAAATTAATATAAAGTTATTCAATTAAATGAAATAGTTTGTTTGAAAATGTGCACATTTAATTGTTTAATAACAATTCTCAATCAATTCACAAATCAATTGAATTAGTTACATTTTTTTTCTACTTTTTTGTCTTTGAGAGAAAAAAGAAAAAAAAACTAGCCTCTGTCATTTAAATCAGTATCGTAGCAATCAGCTTATTTTCAGGCACATTGAGGTGTCGATAAGTTTGCAAAGTGGTAATATCAAAATGCATTAATTTAATAGTTACAAATCGTACAATTTCGCAGTGAAAATTCGAGCATCAAAGTAAACCGGTCGCCGTGATTTTTTTTAACAACGTAGGCATAACCTAATACCAAAATTTTTCATTTCAATTATGTTCAGGCAGCCGAGCAGAGCTACCACATTTTTTTTTTTCGTGTGTTGTGAAAATTTTAATGAATAATATATATTTTTCGTTCGTTCGTCAAATTAAATCAAATAATCGTAATCGTTTTTGATTGATATGCGGTACTTACCGAATGCCTGCCGTATGGTGGCATGTGTGCACCCAGGCTGTCGTCTTTCAAGTCTTTGGTGTCGCGAAAAACGACGGTTTTAATAACGCCTTTGATATGCTCATCTGGCCAGATGCCCAGGAGTATGCGTTGCGGTCGTCCGCGTCCCTTCGGTCGCAGATCGGGGCCGCCATCGATGGACGGTCCCAGCATGTTATGCACTCGATTCGCATAGAGCACAAATGTTGGATACGGTATATCATATTTGCGCGCTGCCTGCGATAACGAAAGTCCCTCCTTGAGAACACTGAATATGGCTTCGGCCATGGTCTCTGGACGCCATGACTTAAGGGGGCCGCGTTCGCGAAATCGCATATGGTGCATAAGATTCTGATTAGTGTTCCAGCATTTTTGCCACATGGATTGCAACTGATACTGATAACTGTCTGCTGGAGTTCGTGAGTAAGAGGAGGATGCTCTGGTAAGTGCTACAAATTCTAAGATATATATATATCTATGTATACAAACCAGCTAACGTGGATCCTGAGGCACCCATCCACGCGTGCGAGTTTTCCATCATTTTGGCCTGAAAAAAATATGTAAATAGTATTGCAAGAGACTTCAGTTAATTGCATGACTCGCTTTAGTTGGTGCCCAATATGACATAAGGCAATTCACATTCTCAACATACAAAATCGACCTATTTTTCTCTATTCTCTTTTTTTTTCTTAACAAATTATAGATACCCTAGCATTTAAAGAATTAAAAGAACAGTTAAATGCAAATATTGACAGTGCAAGTAAATATTGCAACACAGGGTTGCCACATCGATTTGTAAAGTTATGATGCTCAGAACGAAATGATATTGCCACCAGGGCTGCCATATCGTTTCATAACAACCGTAATATTGTCGCCAGGGTTGCTAAGCAATTGTATAGAGTTGCCAAGAAAACTGCAGAAAAGTATTAAAAATAACAGTGAGTTGTCGTCGGGGCGCTAAGTTATTTAAATTCAAATAATAAGGAAGGTTAACACTTAGTGGAGGAGAATGGGAGAATATAAGGAAATTATTTCGTATGGGAAGTATCATTTAATTGTATTTGTATTTTTTAAAAATGTTTTAGAGTGTAAGTAGGAATCTGTTTCATAGATGCTTTTAATAAACTATTGCATATTTTATTATTCAATAAACATTCTTATTCAGTTTGTTCGTTTCCATCTGTTTTTTTTTTTGTATCTTATGTCCTATAATAACCTCATTTTAGGGTATTTCGAATTTCTGTATTTTCATTTTATATTTGTGACTTCAACAATATAATGGTTTCGATTCATTTAACAGCAGTGCTGAACCTAAGGTTCGAGTGGCTGCGTCATTGATGTTACAGTTGCCGGTACCTTTACCTTTACCGTTACCGTTACCTATATCGTTACCGTAACTATTAGCATAGTGGGAGCTACCTATACGATAACCTAACCAATGCTGACGCTGTCTATTTGCCAAGTACCGTTTGCCGAGTGCCTTGTATTGAATTCACTAATTGCATAACAAAGTAACATTTGCATATTGTGCTATGTGTCTCTCCTCCCTCTCTTTCCATGCCGCTCAGCCACATAGTTGTACTATATGTATCATTGTGTGAGTGGGTGTGTATTGGTGGCTTGTCAATAACTTCATTACAAAAATTTTGCATCATAACACATATGCAAGCACCCAAGAGTAGAGACTTGTATGGGGGGGGGGGGGGACCACTCCACTGGGCCACTTGTGCCCATTTTGGCTAAGTATTACTTGTAAGTTTGCCATGTGACTGCGTGGCTGAGTAGCAGTTTACCACTGTACCCTCCCATTCTCAGTTCCACATTCACTTGCACTTGTTATCCTTGGCCAATTCCTCGTATGAGCCAGACAATGCGCACGGTGCTGAAATTGTTGCACTCTTTTTTATAATGGTCGGCAGACATGCACGGCAAAGTCTAAGTATAGACAAGTTCTGGTAGTGGAAGATTGCTATAGCCATTTACTTTTGGGCTTATTATACAATAAAACTAAATCATATATTACATGCCATATAATTGCATTAAGCTCTATTCTATTTTATTCTTGTTTTTGGC
The DNA here is from genome assembly GCA_037040025.1 of Sphaerogastrella javana. Classification (NCBI taxonomy): domain Eukaryota; kingdom Metazoa; phylum Arthropoda; class Insecta; order Diptera; family Drosophilidae; genus Sphaerogastrella; species Sphaerogastrella javana. Next base: position 9,117 of record JBANCZ010002787.1, read on the forward strand.
TTGGTTAAATTACTTCATTTTTGGTAAGGTCGTTAAGGTCTGTGTGTGGTATATTATTTAAAAGGGTAAGGATAAATATATATAGAAATAAATATATAGAGAAATATGTATATAAAGAAATTAAAATAAAAATATGCGTATGTTGATTCATACGATAGTATAATGTAAACCTTAGTTGACGGATTTTTGTATGTTTTAAAGAAAGTTGGCAGCCCCAGTAAAAATTTTATTTAAGCGTTGTCACACACTGGCTTATAAACAACGAAATGGTTTTGATATCGGGGCTGCCAAACAAATATATTTATACAAATCAAATAGTAAATAATTTTGTAGGTAATTAAAAGTTAAATAACAAAGAAATGGGAGATATATTGAATATGTTTAAAGTATATGTTGTGAGTGTGTTGGTGTGCATCAAAGCGAAGTAACTCTGCAGCCATCAAATTCGGCAACAGTAACAACTAATACTTACAATAATAAAAACAACAGCGAAATACTACATGAACAGTAAACCAGGGGTAGAGCCAACTCTAATGGTCCATTCGTGGCGCTTGGTTATTGACGTTGGACTCGAATTGTATTAACAATGCATGGGGCCAGAGCCTGATGCTGGGCATGCTATAGCTGCAGATGAGGTTGGTCGCTGAACTGCGGCAATTGATGCCAAAGCGGGTGGTGTGGTGGGGTGGGGTTATCAAAAAGTGGAGAGGGTAGGGTTGTGCAGTAAGGTGTAGGGAGTAGGGTGTAGGGTTAAGCATGGAGCAGCGACTGCGTTTGGCTTTGATGCAAAATCAAAACGTGGTCAACTTCATTTCGCTTAATTTCGCGTTGCAACTACACTGAAATGCACAGACATACGCAAGTACACACACAAGTACACACACCTGTACGCTAATCTGCCTGAGGGGAGGCTTGGTATTGACTGCTGGCTGCTCCTGCTGCCTGCTTGAATCCACCCGCTGCTGCCACTCAGCTATGACATTTTGGCAGCGTCGAGTGCACCAAGACTGTCAAATGAGTTGTAATGAAATCTCGTTCAGTTCGTGTGTTGCAACATGTCTCTCACTCGCTCTGAGAGAGTGAGAGAGAGAGAAAGGGAGTGGGAGAGAGTGGGGGAGACTGGGAGGAATGGGTAGAGGGAAGAAGCTAGTGCATTTGTATGTGTGTGTGTGTATGCATGTATGTTATGCTGCTTTGGTCAGCTGCACATATAATAAATAAATTATTTGGCATTTGGCGTACGTATTATTGAAGGCGGGGGCAGGTGGGGATTAACACACACACACATGCACGCACACACACGTACACCATGTGACTACAACGCCATCTGTCGCCCGTCTTTTGCGACAAACTTGCGCATTAGTGTGATTAGTCTCAATAGTCGCTCGCTGGCATTTAGACTCGACGTCACAGCAGCAGCAGCAGCAGCAGCAGCACTACAACAACAACATCATCAGCAACAGCAGCACTACAACAACATCATCATCATCATCATCAGCAACAGCAACAACAACCGCAACAACCATAACAACAGTAACTGCAAAATAGACAATCAACTTGCCATCGCTGCATTTCAGTTGCTTTAAACCGGGTGACAAATTAAATTATCCAACATTTTCTTGCGTTTCCGCCATTTTGGCGGCGTCGTTGTCTGGTAGATCCAAAAAAAAGTCTTCTATATATATATATAAATATACTATGTGTATGTTTGTACAGAGGAAATGCGCATAAATGAAGCACACGCCCCCAGTGTTAAGAAGCCAGGAAAAAGGCGTTGCAGTCAACGCAATTGAAACCTTTGAGACGGGCCTCCTTCTCTTCATATACCCCAAAGCTACCCATTGCCAACCCATCGCTATCCAACAAGGAAAAGCAACGCATCGCATGGCAATGATTATTGAGGCGTTAAGCCCACACCAATTGGGCGTGAAAAAAAGCCAAACGGCTTAAACAGCCTTGTTGCCATACCACTAACACTTAACGTCCACTTTGGTGGCACTTGTGTGGTTCCCTTTCCTATGAATGTGTCTGTGTGTGTGTGTGTGTGTGGACTACAAGTGTATGTGTGCGTTTGTGCCTTAAAGTAGAGCCACGGGGGTCGCATAGCTTGACGGTGGTTGCTGTCACAATTTATGTTTCGTTTGGTTTCAACCAAAAAAAATGTATTAATACATAAATAATAGTATGGTACACAAATACAGTCTTTAAATAAGTGAATAAAATTCGAAAAAATTAATTTTAAAATATTAAATAAGGGACTGAGCGACGGAGGAGTGGTGGCAGGTATCCAAAGTTTCATCAAACGGTGAAGGATGCAAATGTGCACCTACGTTGAAAAGCAGTATTTTATAGCTCCAAATTTGGGCCCGTTATGGTGAGGTTATTTTTTATGGGCTCGCCAATTGCGGGGGAATGGGTGCAAGTATCCAAAATTTCAAACAAACTTGATCTACCTGCAAGCAAAAGAAGTGTTCGTGCCAATTATGTATACTGTAGCTCTTATAGTTTCCGAAATCTAGGTGTTCATATAAACGGACCGACGGACATCAATCAACTATTCTCTTTCCGATCAAGAATATATATACAATGATAAAAGACCCATTTGGGATTTTTAAACACAGGGTCTAAAAACTTTATCATCCTATAAAATTAAGGAAATGTATTTCTAAATCCAAAAATTAATTAGCGTAAAAAGCAAATCGATTGCCCAAAATCGAAGATTCGCTTATATGCAAAAATGAGTTGCACTAGTTTTGCTGCTGATGTCGAGCTCATTTCCTCTCCAATTAACATATGTATACATACTATATATATTATATACATTCTATATATATGTTGATGGCAGTCGCAGTTTTAATTTGATTTAGTCGTAAAACTTACTGCCAGTACTTCATTAAAATTCTGCAACAACAAATAAACTTGGGCTGCGAAGTTTTTGGCGTGCTTTTTTGCTACTTGAAACATCAATTACAACATGCAGCAGTAACAGCAGCAGCAGCAGCAGCAGCAGCAGCAGCAACAGCAGTAGTAAGAGCTCCAACTGACAGCAACAAGCGGCATATTTCCGAGAGGCGCCGCGATGTATAGCCCCATATTCCGGCATACTCTCAATGTGAACCCCTTAGGCAAGCCAACAAGCCCTCTGAAGTGTGCTAGGATTTCACTTGAAAACTGCAATCAAGTGAATTTCGATATGCTATATGCTATGCATGTATGTGTGTATGTATATGTATGTATGTATGTTGTGTATGTGTGCATATGTATGTCCGGGGCATATAAAAACTTCATGGATTTAATAATCAAACCATCGATGGTTAAAATGTTGCTCGAGCAGCGCAAACATCCGAGAGCACTAAGCAGTGCAGTAGAAGAGAATGGGGAGAGGGAGAAGAGTGAGTGAGTGAGGGTAAATAGGGGGAGAGAGCGAATGAGAGAGGTGAAATTATGGGGGAACTTCTATACACTTGTTCGTCATTTCCTGTACAATTTTATTATATTTCATATATGAATGACTGTTGTTGTTGTTGTCGCTACTCCTCGTTGTTGTTGTGATCGTTCTGACTATAGATTATAGATTGAACTCTCAGGTTGTATATGTATACTCTCTTTCTCTCTCTCTCTCTCTCTCTCTCTCTCTCTCTCTCTCTCTCTCTCTGTGTGTGTGTGTGTTTGTTGCACATATATTATTATAGATGCTATATGCATCTGTGTTCTGCTGTAATAATAACAGACCAACATTTTCAATAATTTTGTGCTTGCCACTAAAGTAGCAAATATGAACAATTTTTTATGCTGAGCTTAACAAAATGTGGCAAAAGACAGAGGGGGGAGAGTGGGAGAGAGAGAAAGGAAGTGTGGGAGTGCAAGAGAATCAAATGAATATTAGAAAATGTAATGGCAAATGCACTAGAGAAATGTTTAATTAATGCTTTGCCTTTTCATACAAAATTTGCAGTTAGCTTTAATCTATGATGTGTTGGTACTTTGCAGACTAATTGCCAGTTTAAAATCTAGCTATAAATCAAATGAAAAAAAAAAAAAAACTGTAAACAAATCAGAACTTTAATTTTTTATCATTGTTTGTTAAAAACTGCGGTAATTTATACAACCGACAGCGAATAAAAAAAGCAACAAAAAATAAAACTTTTACAGGTTAAAATGCCAGCAATGAAGCGATTAGCAAATAGCAAATACTATACCTAGTCTAAGAGGGGGTAGAGAAGGAAAGAGGGGGAGACCTGACTGGGTTCCACACACAATCAATCGACAAAATAATGCGTTAACTTTTTAAAACCACCAACTCTGCAACGCACACACGCAACTTTTCATGCAACAACACACACATGGATGCATGCAACTTTTTGTGGCGCGCTGTGTGTGCGCGTAGGAAAAGCGATTAGAAAATTATTGCATTGGCGGCTATAGGCTGGCTTAGACTTTGTTCTCTCATTTTTTTTCTGCCTGTGGCAGACGCAATAACAAAACAATAAAAAAGTTTTAAATAATCTACAAAACTCAAATAGAGAGAAGGAGAAGAGTGAGAGAGAAATAGTAGGGAAGAAATGGGGAAAGTAGCTTTATTTACTGCATAAATTGCGTGCTTCGTTTATAGGTAAATAACATTAATTTAGAATTTTAGATTAAAATTTCGAATTGTTAGCAAACAAAAATGAGTTTAGTTTCTCTACAGAAAATTTCAATGTACTTTATTTTTATGGGAAATGTAAATTTATGTAATTTATGTAATATACTGGAGGTCATATTGGTAAATCTATGGCATATATTATTGATAAATTTGTGTCTTCATCAAAACAACCAAGTTTTAAATAATCTACAAATTTTTATAGAGAGATTATAGAAAGGGGAGCTATATTAACTTTTTTTCTATAGGAAATATCATTTTAGTTAGATTGGTTGAGTCTATTAAGTGATCCGCTGGGATGCCTAAAGTGCTGAACTCCAGCGCTGGCTGGATTCTGTTTTAAGTATTGTATATATGTTGTTAGAGGAAAGTTCTGCACTGCGGCCTACTGCGGTGAGGCCTGTAGTGCCCCCTCTCTGTGCTACAGTACATCCCGTAAACCCAATTTCTGGGAATATATTATTAAGATTTGATGCGGGTTGAGGGTGGGTATTCTGGAGTGGGCGATCAAAAGACCGGCGAGAATTCTAAGATTTTTCCCTAGATGAGCTATTTTTTTTGAATCTAATCTTAATCTGGACTCCTTATTGACCGTCTGTCATGATGCACAAGACCCTGAATATCGGTCCCGAATTCAGTCCCGGTACTTTGAAGAGTATAAAGAGTAGCGATGATAATCACAGTAGAGCTTATGTGACGTGAATATATGCCTCTATATTCATAAGATTTAATTTAATTTAAATCAAAGATAGGAAGTCATAGCTTGCAAATAACTGTCGACCGTTATTCTTAGTGCGTTCTGGTTCAGATCGAACCCGAAAAAGTAGACACTT
>JBANCZ010002788.1:0-14587 GCA_037040025.1 Sphaerogastrella javana
AGATATACGTATACAGAAAGAAAGAGAGAGAGAGAGAAAGAGAGAGAGAGGGAGACGATGGAACAGATGTAGGTATATGTATTCCCATGTATGTGTGAATAGATGTGTCTGCTATTATGCCATAAACTGGTGCCTCATTATTTATTTAGTTTAGTTTTCTGCTTAAATAGTATATTCAAAAGTTGCAGCTGACACAAGTAGTCACTTTAAAACGAGAGTTCTCTACAGCTCCATACTCCTCTTCCAAGAGCTCTGTTTCAATCTCTTTCGCTCTTACCCCCTTCACCTGTAATTCTCAGCGTTTTTCTTTTGTTCCCGTTACGCTGCACGTTTTACAATTTTTATTTGCGCTGCCAAAGTGCTTGGAATGTGCTGTGCAAATATTTGTGGCACACACAAACGTGCACACACAGATACACACAGATACACTCATGTGTTTTTGTATGCGTGTGTGTTTTGCAAATGAATTGGTCCACGGCCAGCTCAGGTGATAAGCAACAACATGGCTGCGACCTTGCGACATTCAACGACCTTCACATCCTGCCCGCTGTTTCTCTCGGCTCAACAAAAGGCGGAAGTAAATCCGTAACGAACAATGCGAGCACAACTTGCGGGTGTACCCAAAACTGAGCACAGAACACACCAAGTAAAAACAAATCAAAAGAAAAAACATCAACAAAAATCTAGACAAAAATTGTAGCTGAAATTTCAGCTCGAAAGATAGGTAGCAGCAGCAGCAACAGTAGGAGCAACAGCAGAAATCATTTGGAAAACGCGAGACCCACATGAGCCGTGGCTGCTGTGGCATTGAGTATGAATTATGTGCGTCTATGTGTGTGGTGTGTATGTGTGTGTGGTGCGTCTGTGTGGCGGCTGTTTTTTGCTGCTTGTGTTCCTGTTGCGGGTGTTGTTGTTGCGGCTGCTGTTGCTGCGGCTGCTGTTGCTGCTGTGGCTGCTGTTGCTGCTGCCAAGAAGCGCGCTTGGGAATCTTCAAGTTTTTGCCATTATATACCATACATACACATATAGTATTTGCTGCAAGCGAAGCGAGGCTTAGGCACTAAAGCAAACGTTGAACTTGCCACAAGCGCTGCTGACGTCTGTTTTTCTTCTTATTATTTTTGTTGGTTTTTCTTGCAGCAACAATTGCAACAATTGTTAATGGTTGTTGGCCCTTTTTTTGCGCTTTGGCTTACGCTGCATTGGTTTTTTGCGGAAATCCCTCAAACGAATTAAATTTAATTGTAAATTTATGCGTCTTGTTGTTGCTTCTGTTGTTCGTGTTGTGTGTGAATGTCTCTCAGCGCCATGCGATCTTCACCTTTTGTTTAAAACATGCCCCGCTACCCGCTACCTGTGTGAGAATTGACAAAAATTATAATGAATCACAGCAGCAATACCAACAGCAACAGCAACAGCAACAGACACAGCAACTTGGCTTAGACTAAGGGCCTTGCAGCTAAAATGCAAACACCTCGGCTCAGGTAAAAGCTAATCACAACCATAACCAGCCAGGTAACAGTTTCATTCATGTCTCTTCTCTCTCTCTCTCTCTCTGTTTCTCTCTAAGACTCTCTTGCTGTTGTTGATGTTGTTGATGTTGTTGATGTTGCTGTTGTTGTTGTTGTTGTTGTCAAGCCGTTTGTTACGCTTGTTAGTAGCCTGACACCACTAACAACTTTGTGCGGAATTTATGACAGCCTCAACACAACTGCAGGGAGCCGCACAGTTCAGGGACATCTTTATCTGTATCTATATCTATATCTATATCTGTATATGTATCTGTATTGGTATCTGTATCTGTATCTTTTAGTTGTTATCAGTCATCTTCATTTCCATCATCGTCTTTGACAACTATTTTTAGCCGGCTTCAACAAATTCTTCCACTCACTCTGATTATCATAGGTGTTAGGTATTTTGTATAGTATAGTAAGTGAGCAAAAAATAGGAGAAATATTTCTTTCATCTAGCAATTAGTCAGCTCTATTAATTTTCAGCTGTTCAAACCGTTAAACATATTAAGTAAAGTCACAATCAGATTTGATTCTACAATTAATCAGTGAATTTCCGCTGTTTGTTTCTTCGTAAAATTGTTTTAGATATAAAGTTGAGATTAAACATTTTTTTCCTTCGGAATTTGGAAAAAAAAAAACTGTTACCAAATTCGGGATTTGACAATCGTTTCCCGTTTGTTTTACGTAATAAATGTGATATGATGAATATCGCGAATGTTTTTCTTTTTCTGGCCTTAATGGATTAGTCTGATTGTCAGTCAGTTGGATAGGAAGATGAGATATATATTAATACTCTATAGATTATGGATTATCTTAAACCTAAAGCAAATAAATTATATTTGCTTTATACGTCATTTTGTTCATTGAATTTGCATAACAAATAGTTATTTATTACTGTTTATATCATAATTGAAATCAAAATCTATATGTAAATAAAGATTTCCTTATTTATATAAATAATCCTACGACAATGCTTCCCTATTTGGCAACAATAGTGAATATAGTCTGTAACTTCTTTAAAAAAGCCGGCTCTATTCATAATCTCAAGCTCTTCGATCTCATCTTTTGTTCCCACCATAAATACTAAATGGAATTGTATATATTGAAAACAATCCATTATAATTTAACTCGTTTAGGATTTAAACAAAATCTGCATTTCATTCCCTTAGGAAATGTGATCATAGTGTGATTTGTGTGTTAGTGTTTCATAGTTGTTTCACTTAGTTTTGTTGTAAAGTGTATAGTGTAGCCTGTTTTTGACCTCGCTTCGCATCGGAATTTATTGGACTATCCGACTGTCATATACGAGTTTACATACATATATACTATAAGCAGTTATAAACTCGTTCTCTAGGTGATTTCGTGTGCGGGAGAGTGGGGATTGAGGGGCGCGGACTGCGGCTACTGGGAACTGGGAACTGTGCCCATTTCGCGCAATGTCTGGCGCCAGTATTGGTGTTTGTCTTTTTCCGCATTTATATGGTTTTTTTTTTAAATTTTTTTTTTACCATAATTCTGAAATTGTCAGTTTGCATTTTGAGTGTTTTGTGTCAATTTCTTAATGTCAATTTGTGATGTTGCTGCCAGGCCAGCAAAAGTGTCTAATTTCACATTCATCGCAATAAAAAATAATAATAATAAAACACCAAAATACTAAATAAATTAACAATAACAATAGCAATAACAATAACAATCTCTTGACAATGTTGTCTACAGCCCCAAAATGCTATTCGTTTTCTGGCAGCAATATGCCCAGCGGCAACTGTCGCTGCTGCGACGACAACTGTTGCTGCTGCTGCTGCGTGACAGATGTACCGCTCAGTACTGCCTTGAGAGCTCCTTGCGGCCATAATTAACGAATTGCTTGTAGTTTTCAGTTTTTGGTTTTCGGTTTTCAGTTGTTTCTTTTTATTCATTTTCTACTCTTTTTTTTGGAGAATTGGAACAAAATAGGGTTAGGTAGAGAGAGAGAGAGAGAGAGTGATGGAAAAGTAGAGAGGCAAAGAGAGGAAAAGTGAGTAAGTACATTGCTGCTGTGCGGAACAGAAGAAGAGAAGCCGTGCCACTGCCACAAGGAGCTGCAACTAGCAATGTCATTGCACTTCATAGAGGCCCAAGCCCAGAGTCAAAGTCAGAGCCAAAGCCAGAGCCAGAGCCAGCACCATAGCCAGAGCCAGAGCCAGAGCCAGGCTTTTGCTAGCGACTGCCATGTCGTAGATTTATCTTCGCTGCATCAGCGCGTACTTTGCCCCCTCAAACAGGCTTCTTGTGGCTAGTACAGCTAGCTAGTGGTCTGGTCTAACTTACACTGCACAAAACAAATGGCATTTACTTAGGAAGTGTTCATGGAGCTAAAGCATAACTCATCGATTCAAGACTTCGAATAAATAAATATCATTTAAATTAAATTTTTAAATTATCAAATGTTCTTTTGGGTGTTGGACTTGTTTCTTTCAGTGTATTTGCCTGAGGCTGGCTTCGCTTGGCATGTGTTTTGTGGCTTGGCTTACTGCAGGGTTTTGTCAACTCGGCACCGACTTAGAATCCAGTTTCCACAACGATTTGCCAATTCCAGTTTCTTAAGGGGGCGCCCCCAAGAATCTGCCCTGTAACACTGCCTCTCCCTACCCTAGCCTACCCTCTCCCTCTCTCTTTTCCACCCGCTTTCCTGCTCGCATAATTATGCATTAAACACTTGAAGTTTACGATGCAGTTCGGGTGGACGGCATTCGAAATTTGCATAGAAACCCTATGCAAGATGCTAAAGCTATTGGCGCCCATTTGACACGGACTATCAAAGAAAATGCCATGGTTGACATTTACCATACGGTGGCAGTCCCATGGGCGATTGGGGTTAGCGGGGCTTGCTCGCTGGATGGGGTAGAGAGGGGGCAGCTAGACGGAACTACTGCTAATGCGTGGGCAACGAAACGTAACCAAAATGCAGTCTCTGGTCAAACAAATCGCATTTGAAACTATATATATATATATATAGATTTACCACATTTAAATAGAAACTTGTTTATTGGCTTATGCAGGGGGCATATGAGTCGCACCAGGGGGTAGACGAGGTAAAAGGGGAAGAGGCGGGGAACTGTCTGGACGCTTGGGTCAATGTTATGTAAACCTGGTTCACTTTTCACACAAAATGCATCAATAAATACCACATAATACCGGAGAGCAGCGCATATTACACAAAAACCCAAATAACTTAACAACAAATGCAACAAATGCAACAGAAACAACACAAGCAACACTAGCAACAAAAGCAACAATAATAACAATAACAACAAAAGCAACAATAAATAACACGGCCAAAGCAATCGATTCAATTTGCTGGTCATCAGCTCACTACGACTGGAACTGATGATGGGTCTGGGGCTGGGACGGGGGCCCTGTTGCTGGGGCTGCATTCCACAGATGCGCAACACAGTTTCGATACGATAAGAAAAAGTGCAATACAAATGCAACAACTAAATGTGTTGCCAACAGACTAAATGACAAATAATAATTTAACAATAAATACAATAGTGTATATGGTGTGCGTTTTTTTTTTCTTTTTCTTTTTTTGTCCGTTGCATCATTTTGAATTTTTCGTTTCTGCGCTATTATTATTCAGTTAAATCATTTTATTACAATTTCATTTGGCCATATACGAGGGCTGATCAAAAACTATAGCCAATTATGAATATGGCCGGGTTACGAGCGAGATCTGCTCAAGAGTATTACTTATTTTGAATCCATTCTCGAAGAGGGAATATTATTTCAATGAACATTCATTTATTTTTTTGAATATTTTTTGAAAGGAGTAAAAGTAGAGGTTTATAAGTTGGTTCAAAAATTCGCAGTATTTTTTGTTCAGATCTCGCAGCGTCGCCAAAATGCTGGCATCAAGGTGTTAAAACAATTTCAACATACACATCATAATAATACACATAATAGTAATAATAATAAATAATAATCGTTGCATACAAAACGAAAAACGAAAACGAAAACGAAAACTCACAAAATTTATCTATTCCTCCTCCCCCTTTCAAAAAAAAGAGCAATTATCTAAATGAAAATGCGAAATCATAAAGAAAACGGAAATCATCAGCAGAGCTCAGCCACGACGACGACGACGACGACGACAACATCAGCAGCGACAGCAGCAACAGCTAAAGCCAAGACAACAGCGACAATGGCGACAATGCCACTGGAGAGCTCCAAAATGGACAGCAATGGCAACACCAACAACAAAAACAACATCAATAACAACATCAACAACAACCTAAACAACAACCACAACAACAACAACAGCAATGCACAAACGGATAAACTGTCAGTCTCCAAACTGTTGCTACCCGCACTCAAGTCCAACTCAAAGGATGCAACAATCACAAGTCAGACTCAGACTCAGACCCAAACACAGACTCAGTCTCAGTCTCAGTCTCAGTCTCAGTCTCAGTCTCAGTCTCAGTCTCAGTCTCAGACTCAGTCCCAGCGGAGGCAACAGCAGTTCACGCCCCTCTCCGTATCGGATGCGGCAAGCAATGCCAGCTTCAGTTCCGCATCGGTCGCCGGCTCCATACAGGTAAGCTAACCAAAACCAAAATCAAAAACTCAAACTGAAACCTCAAACTCAAATTTCAACCCAAACTTCAACTCAAATTGAACACCAACAAATGAATAAAAAACAGAATGCTTAGTAAGAACTTTTGAATAGAATGTGCTCGACTATATAATACCCTCTGATTAGATTCGATTGCATGAAACAATTTGTATTTCTTGAAAAATTAACTAACTCTAGCATTAAGTTGGCAAATTATTTGGTATGCAAATCAACATACCATAAATCATAAAAATATTCAATTATATAATGATACTTGGACACAGCATACTCCTTCACAATGTTCAGCTGCTAGAGTATATAAGATTTGCCCAACCGGTTTACTGCCGCTGCCGGCTTCTTCTCTCACTTCTGTCTGTGTATTGCGTCTGTTTCTGTTTCTGTTTCGCTTTTTTTTTTTATTATTCTTGTTAATAAATCCTCAAAGCGCGAAGAATTCCAATCGCACCGGAGCTGACTCATTGCCCAGAGTGCCACAGTACCACAGTACCACAGTACCACGGTACCACAGTCAGTTACAGTCACCGAGCTCCATTAAAAAGTGAAGGCTTAAACAAACAACAAATTGTTAACTTTGATCGTCGTCGATGTCGATTTACATGGCCGGCGAAAAAATATAAATACCGCGAATACAAAAAAAAAAAGTTTGTAAATTTTTGTTGCCCTTTTTGTTGTTGTTTTTATTTTATTTTTTGCGGTTGTTGCTTTCATTGAAAGCCCACGCACAGTGGGTCGGATCTCGATGCCTTCTCGTATCTGGGGCTGGGCAGTGTCACCGCTGCAGGTTCCTAATTGAATTATGTGTTTGACCTCCATTTGGGGTATTGTTGCTTAACCCCACAGTTGATGTGAGCTCAGTTCAGTTCGGTTTTTGTTTTCGTTTTCGAAATCACGATATCGTGTCACTCAGGCGACAAAACGGTACATTTCGATTTATTATTATTTTTTTGTTCTCTGTTTTGTTTTTTTCGGGCTCATCGAAAAGCGATTAATTCGCGCGTCTCATGCCGAAAAGGATACAGATACAGATAATGAATGAAACCGTAGGAATGCTGTCGTTTCCTCTCCATGAATGAAGTACCGCTGATAAAACGGTAGTTGTCTGACAGTATCGGCACATATATAGGTATATATATATGTATTTGCTCATGACATATCAGATTAAAACTCAGCCGAATTCCATTCGATGATATCACTTGGCAGAGGCTACCACCTGTTGATATCTCTCCCTGTCTTTCGCGGTGTTTTCTATTTTCGAAATTTTGATTGTAACGCACATTCATTTAATAACCTATTGAATTTGTAGCCCCACCCTGAAGTGGTTCCAATTATTTGCTAATGTTCTAATATGCCCGTTCACCCAATGGCCTCAGATGAATTACCCTGGTGCTTTGTGTGGCACACACATATCATCATCATGATGATCGATAAATGAAAATGGATTGGTCTTGCTTCTCTAAATGCAAAATAATTTACCAAATTAACGGTACCATTATCTCAACAGCCAGCAATCCGATCAATCAAAGTGAATCCGATCAATTAAATGTTGCCTCGAAGCGCAGCACGAAAGAACATCGATCGCACAGACAAATGAAAGAAAATGGGTTAAGAACAAACAAACAGATTGACCAAAAGAAACTGAAAGAATCGTAGAAAGAGCCAAAGAAATAGAAATAGAAACAGAAACAGATATAGAAATAGAAATAGAAGTAGATCCATAGCTGGGAGAAATGCGTTGAGAAGTGAATGTCCATCTATGGGGTTCAAGAATTGGAACGTAGCTGACCTTATCACTGTGGCATGCACCGTAGCGTTAACTCCAGCTGTTCTTCTTCTGTTTCGTCTTTCTCTCTCTCTCGTCTCTCTCCTCTGCTCATTCTTTGTGAGCTTTTGTGTTGGGGGCGGACGTTGATTAATCACAAATATTTTTGCATCTTTTCTTGTAGCAGATTCGCTCGAAGAACATTTGCACAGCTTTGGGCACTCAGCTGGCCAAGACGATCGATATGGCGTCCGATAGTTCGATAGACGATTGGCAGGTTATTGAACCGACAATTTACTTACCTACAATAACACTGTGTATTTGTAACAATTTTGTTTTTCTATTTTCTTGGCTCTTTCCACATTTCTGTGGGCAAAACGCTAATTGCTCCATTGCTGTGGCCGAGACACATGCTTTAGTTCCAGTTATTAGACATGACTCCAGCTAACAGTAGAGAGGTAGCAGGAGAGTAAGAGGCAGACAGAGAGGGAGAGAGCTAACACTAGAGATATCCATTGATGGTGGTCCATCTTCATGCTCCTCTCTCTCCCTCTCTCTCTCTCTCTCTATCTATCTTTCGCTCTCTCTCAGTCTTGGCTTAGAACAAGTTTTGGGGCGATTTTTGCATCGATTAGGCGCATTCCAAGCATTCGCCTCTGTCTCCGCCTCTGTATGATGGTGGTGGTGGTGCTGCTGTTGCGGCCAGTGGGCGTGGCAGATTGCGGCATCTCGGCATCGGCATTGGCAGACTGCAAGCCATGGCTATTTATAGCTGCAATCAAATTAATTGCAGCCACGCCCACCTTTGCAGCTTGCTGACAAAAACAAACTGTAATGCTGCCGTCGCCCCAACTTGCCCCATCTTGACGAAGGTCGCTTGAGCCACCCTTGCCTCCGCCGGCACGGTACCTCCGCCTCTGCCCCTCAATTTGTGCATGTCTTCTTTCTATCTTTTATTTCTTACAGATGAATGTGCAGATTTCCACAGAAAAATACAAACAAAAAAAAATATATATATATTTTTTAGTTTTTAGTTTTCGGCTTTTTCTTTCTTTCTTTCTTTCTGTGAGGTGTTTGTAAAGACTTTTGCTGTGTCTCCTCTTGTTGCCCCTTTCAATATTTTGATTTTTCTGTCGAATCAGCCAAAACACTTGACGCTGCTGCAGTGGAATTTTTCTCTTTTCTACATTTCATTCAGCCCTTCATGATGTAAAAGTTCAAGTGGTATGCGTGCAACATTTTGTAATGTCTGTATGTCCATATGTCTATATGTCTGTATACCTTTATGTTTGTATGTTTGTGTGTCTGTGTGTAGTTGCAGCTAACCGATCACTTAGCCATGTCTAAGCCAGTGTCCAAGTCTTAATTGCCGCTTCATTTCCGTGAACTGTCCGCGTGTTGTTGCGCTTTCGTTTTGTTTCGCCACGGAAATGATCGCATATTTTGCCAAACAGTTTAACTAAATAGTTCCGACCAACTTTGGAGTATTTGCTGCCTCCCTGCTTACCGCTCTGCTGGGGTTGCGCAATTAGGGCGGCTATACCACACGCCTATTCTTCTGAATACCCTGTAAACGGCGTGAGAACTTGAAAATTGAAGAATGGCTCTACGTCTAAAGCAGAAAATTCGATTTGAAACCCTGTTTAAGTGATTGTATATCTGTAGAATTTTTATAGAATTTTAATATAATCTGTGGGGCTTAATTTAAATCTTTGATGATCTCTTCAACTATGATCTTTGGCTTAACGTTCTTAAACAATTTAAGTTTCATATAATAGAGTTTTGTTAGAACTGAGGGCCAAAGCATAGTTTAATACCAATAGAAGAGCATAGAATGACCTTCAAGCATATTAAGCAGAAGTAATTAGTTATTAAAAACGATTTTGAAACCTTAACAAATGCCATAAACCAAATAGAAACTGTAAATTCTTAACGCTAGAACCGTGTAACATGAGAGCTTAACATAAAATATTCGATTTAAAATTGATTTATAGTCGCTTTAAACAAATCTGACTATGCAGAGCTTGTTTTAAAACTGATTTCGAGTACTACAATAAATTTTAATATCGGATAATATTTGATTCAAAATTGATTTATTATTGCTTTACATAAATTTCACTATGCCGAGCTTATTTTAAAACACATTTCAAGTATGTAGTACTTCTACTTCTATGTAAATTAAATATTAAAAAAAATTGTATAATTTATATTGAAATTATATTTAATTATGCCGAGCTTAAAAAAATATTTTAAAATATAAAAAACTGAAATTATAGATAAAACTGAAATTATATTCCCTTTGCAGAGCTTCTAATAATATTTTAAATTCAGGTACAATCAATAAATGTAGTTTATACATCATATTTTCCTAGGGAATCGATATGGGTGCTTGTTCTAAGCCATTTTTCTTGGTGCTTTCTTTCTTTTGTTGCTGATTTTGTTTCTTTTTTTTTTTCATTTTCATTTACACTGCGCTGGCAGGTTAGCTAGTAGCTTGCCACAACTCTTAACGCTCATTAGTTTTCTAACTTGCCCGTCGAACTCGTTTCTTGTACACACTAACACACACACACACACACACATACACACACAGACAGACAGACGTACATAGATACACACACTTGCAGACAGATATGCGACGCGTTGCGGCTCTGCAATTAATTAATGCCAAACAGTCCAACAGCAGAAACAACAGCAGCAACACCAACAAGAGCAACAGCAACAGTAACAAGAACAGCAACAGCAACAGCAGCAACAGCAACAGCAGCAACAAGAGCAACAGCAACAAGAGCAACAATGCCGCCTGCCAGCGCTAAATTCTAGCCAGATTCCAGCTAAATTGTTTGCGCCGTCTTTGAACTTGCGCCGACATTCGATTTCAGCTACAGCTATAGCTACAGCTTTACCCCCTTTATAGCAGATCTGTCAAACTGTAGGTACAGCTACAGTTGTTGCTGCTGGAGTTGGATGTGGAGCTGGAGTTGGAGTTGGACTTGAGGTTGCAGATGGAGATGGTCGAACGTCAATGTTTTGCATTTTTTCAACAGAAAATTATAACAAATAATTGCAGCGCTTACAATTTTCCAGGCAGCAGCAGCAGCGGCAGCAGCAGCAACAGTGGTACAGGTGCAAGAGTTTCACCTTTTGTTTAACGCCAAGAGCAACAATTGCTCCCAGGCAGCTCTCGAATGAGCATATGCACTTTAGTCCCATAGCCTTAGGCCTTGTTGTTGTATTAGTAGTAGTAGTAGTAGTAGTTGTTGTTGTTGTTGTAGTTTATTAAGCGTAGTTAGTTGTGCTTGTTAATTAATAACCAAGAGGCCAAGTGAAAATGCATTTTGGTCAGTGCCAGTGCCGTTGGTCGTGTTTACATATGACTTGACATTGCCCGACTTCACTGACTTCCTTATGGTCTTGTGTTCGATTTCATTTTCGGTACATAACACCCCTTAACACAGTATAGAGATGGGTATATTGACTGTTGAATGATCAATCAATTACACTGAAATTAAAACCATCTCAAAAGTAAGTCACAGTTGATATCGACATATACTTTAAGGAGGAAACTAAAGAGTTTCTATAAAATATAATACATCTGATATATAAACAAAATCTATTCTATATTATTGATCACCTTAACCTTTGAGGTGTACATCTTCATTCAAATAACAGGGTATCGTTACATCTCGGCTCACATACTTTAACTGTTTTATATTACTTTATTTTTTTGTTGTTTTTGTTTTTGTTTCTTGGCTACTGTTACTAGTTCTGAACCCACATGAGAGAAAAAATTTCACTTTTGTTTCAATGTTGTTGGTGTTGCTTTAGCTGTTGTTGCTGTTGCTGTTGCTGTTATTGGTGTTGCTGTTGTTGTTGATGTTGCTGTTGGTTATTTCGGGCCAAACAAAGCGACATTCAAGCCATGAAAATTTTGAGGTCAGAAAAGCAACTCGTTCCCAATTACAACGGAGCACTCGGGCAACATGTTCGGCGTCTCGATCGATGAGAAACACACACGCATACACGCACACACGCACACACACACACACACACACACATGAGACACACATACACAAGTGTTTTTGTGTTGCTGTTGTTGCCTGTCTTGAGACTCCATTGAAATTCTTGAGCTGCTGCTGCTGCTGTTGTTGTGGCTGTTGCTGTTGTTGTTGCTGTTGCTGTTGCCGGTGGCAAACCGCAAATGAACTGCGTGCATGTTGCCAATGGCTCTTGTGACGGTGTAGCTGCTGCTGCTGCTGCTGCTGTTGTTGCCTCGTAATTTAATGCCAACTTAGAAGCGTCTTCGGTTCACGCAAAAAATATAAAGAAAATGAATGGATAAAAAACATTCCATAGTCGCCAGCTGCCCTTGCCACAGCTAAATGAATAAAAAAACACACATAATAACAAAAGCAGGAGGAAAAAGATGTATGCAAACTTTCGATCCAGTTGCAATGTAGAAAAGTGACAGACACCAGAAACCCCATGACATGATATGCCATTTTAGGAGCTGCAACAGCTGCCCCAAGCTCAGCTTCTCGTTTGTTGCTCCTGCTGTTGTTGCTGTTGTTGTTGTTGTTGTTGGGCCATTGATTTTTGTGTGTTGTCATCGCTTGATGAGGCTGCAGCAGCTGTTGCTGCTGTTGCTGTTGCTGCTGTTGATGTTGCTGTTGCTGTCTGAGCCAAAGTGACCAAAAGAAAAGTGAAAATCTGCGCTTTCTAATTACGCGTTATAGCAAGTGGCAAGGGGCAAGTGGCAAGTGGTAAGCGGTATGCGGCAAGTGCCAGCTGCCGGTCGTTCTTGGCTGCTGAAGCGTGCATAATTAAGGGTCTCTGCTTGCAACATGTTGCCTAATTATGGCTAATATATAAACATGACGGTGCGCATAATCAACACTGGCAGAAAAGCACTGCGAATTAATATAAAGAATATTACAAATTGTTTGGCGCAGTGTATGAATGTATCTATATATATATATATATATAGAAAGTCTAAGTAGAAATCAGCAAAAATTGTCTGGAACACAGACGGAACTCAGTCTGCACAAAAGATTCTCTTGTTGCGCTTGGCTGGACATGTGCATGACCTTCAGCCAAGAGAAAGAGCGACAGCACGCAACGGAGACCAGGCGAAAGAGACGGAGAGAGAGAGAGAGAGAGAGAGAGAGACAAAGAGGGAGAGAGTAACAGAGCTACAGATAGGCTAGGCTAGAAGAAAGAGTTTTTTATTCAGCTCGATGAGGAGCTGCTGCTGCTGCAAACGGGTTGAACTTGTCAGTTTGTTGGCTTTGGGGTTCGTAGCATTTCGTTTCGTATCTTTTTCGTATCGTTGTTTTTGTTTTTGTTGTTTAGTTTTGTTGCTATTGTTGTTGTTGCCTTGGCTATTTATTTGTTCTTGGCATGCTCCTTTGGCCAGTTGATTGCCAGCCTGGGCTGAGCTAGTCGGCTAGTCAGTCGGGCAGTCGGCTGGCAGTTGGAGTTGTGTTCTTATTGCCTGCACGCCTCAAAAACTTATCACTTGCCATAAATCTTGGCCCGCATACCAGAGACAGCGAACACCAAGCAGATCGACAGTGCGACAGTGGGACAGCGCGACAGAGTAGTCAAGGGGACGACAGGCAGGCAGTCCGGATCCAAAGCATTGCTCAAGCATTCAGCTGAGAGATTGTTGAGACTGGTTGACCATACCATGACCATTTTACCAGCAGCATGCCATTGCTCCAGCTTTAGCTTTATTAATTCGCATTGCCAACGGGGTCAAGGATGCTTACTGCATTGTCTGCTGCTGCATACTGTATGTTGCATGCTTGACACATGTGGCATGCCCGCATATCCTGGCCCAGCTTGACATGCTCCTACGCTAATGAGACGCACCTTTTGAATTTTGCGCAATGTTGGCTTATCAACTCCCGCGCTGCCTTTTGGCTTTCTTCTTATCGCATAAATGCCAACAGTGATTACCAATCGGGCCATTAAGTCACAAAAGATTTACTTTCATTTGGCCAAGAGCACTTAGTTAACAACCAACAACAACAACCAACAACAACAACAACAACAAAAACAAAATTAAGGGCCAACTGCTACTTGGCAGCTGGCAAAAAGCGAAAGGCGGCTGAGGAAAGTGTGAAGATTCACGAATCCATTTACAGGCGAAAAGTTCAACTCATCGCTTATCAACACAAAAGCCAAAAAAAGGTTGCACAAAAAGAAATCGCTGCAGTTGATCATATTTGGCCACAAAAAGAATTGAAGAGCGTGCTCCAATTAAACGCAATCGTTTAAATAAGCATAAATAACTACGACAGGCATTGCGAAATTTTCACGTCAACATTTGGTCATGGCTCTAAATCTTGGTTGCATCTTTAACGCTTGTAATAAAAAGCTCTACCAAATTAACAATAAATGCTCAAACAAAGCGCCATCAGCTTGAATTTACATGATTTGGATAACAGAGTAACATCAACGGCAACGGTAACAATAACAGTAACAGTAGCAGCAACAGTAACAGTAACAGTAACAGTAACAGTAACAGTTATAGTAACAGTGACGGTAACAGTAACAGTAACAGGTAAAAGTAACAGGAACAGGAACGGTAACAGTAACAGGTAAAAGTAACAGTAACAGGAACAGTAACAGTAACAGTAACAGTAACAGTAACAGTAACAGTAACAGTAACAGTAACAGTAACAGTAACAGTAACAG
>JBANCZ010002790.1:0-14555 GCA_037040025.1 Sphaerogastrella javana
CACACGCCATGTTACATAATTCTCCTGCATTAAAAATGAGGAAAGCGATCAGCTTAGATACCAAAATCAAAATTTTAGATCAACTTGCAACGGGACAAGGCGCAACGGTTGTGGGAAAGAATTTCGGAATCCATGAAGCTACTGTAAGAACAATTAAAAAAAATGAAACTGCAATTAGAGCATCAGTATGTTCTGGAACAAAATTAAGTGCAAAGTCATCATCGTATGTAAGGGATGTTGTTAAAGAGAAAATGGAAAAAGCTTTGGTAATCTGGATAGAAGACAAATCCCAAAAGAGAATACCAGTAGACGGACTTGCTATCAAGCAGACAGCATTAAGAATCTATAAACGTATCCAGGAAATTGATCCAGATACATCATCTCAGTCAAAACAACATGCATTTTCCGCAAGTACTGGTTGGATGACTGGTTTTTTAAAAAGACACGCTCTCCACAATATAAAAATCAAGGGAGAAACTGCATCCGCTGATGAATTGGCTGCTAAAGAATTTCCCGAAAAACTAAAAAAAATTATTGAAGATGGAGAATATACTCCAGACCAAGTTTGGAATTTAGATGAAAGCGGCCTTTTTTTGAAGAGAATGCCTAGAAGAACTTATGTAGGAAAATCGCAGAAAACAGCCGGTGGTTTTAAAGTAGCAAAGGACCGTATTACGTTGTTGTTTTGTTCCAATGCTTCAGGAGAACGTATTCTTAAGCCACTCCTAGTACATCGTGCCTTAAGACCACGTTCCATGAAAAGTGTAGATTTCAATAAATTGCCTATACACTGGATGGCGAACAAAAAGGCTTGGGTAACCAGTGCAATTTTCACAGAGTGGTTTCAGAAGCACTTCATCCCAGAAGTTAGGCGCTACATGAAAGAAAAATGTCTCGAATTTAAAGTTCTTTTGATTCTAGACAATGCACCAGGCCATCCAGTTTTGGAGCACCCGAACGTACAATTTTGTTTTTTGCCGCCTAATACCACTTCCCTTATACAGCCACTAGACCAGGGGATAATTGCTACGTTTAAAACGTATTACATAAGAAGTTCATTTCATTATGCTGTAGAAAAACTTGATAATTATGAGGAATCATCAGTCATAGATGTATGGAAAAAATTTTCTATAATGGACTGCATTAATCAAATCAAGATCGCGTTAGATTTATTAAAGCCATCAACTTTGAACTCGTGTTGGAAAAATATTTGGCCAGAATGCGTAAAATGCAAAGATCCTGTTATCGATAATAACGCTGAACTTGCTGATATAATAACAATGGCCAATGCAATCGGTGGGGATGGATTCGATGACCTATCGTTAGCAGATGTAGAAGAATTGTTGGTAGATGAAAGCTTGAGCGAAAATGAAATTATAGATCTCACCCTTGAGACTCGTTATGATAAAGAACATAGTGACAGTGACGAAAGAGATCGTCCAATTTTAAAAGCATTCCTAATTAAAGAAGGTCTTGATCTCGCTACAAAATTAGGTAGTCATTTTGAACAACATGATCATGACGAGGAACGAGCTGCCAAATTTCAACGTGAACTGAAATCATTAATGGCATCTTACAGGGAAGTTTATAATGGGTTAACGCGAAATAAAACTCAATCTAAGATAACTGATTTCGTTCAAAAATCTACTGATGTCCCAACACAGTCGGCTAGAAATGATAATGATCAACAAAATCATTCCAGTGATGGCAGTGATATTGTAGTCTTTCGCAAACGTTTGCGTTTATTATCAGACAGTGACAATAAATAAAATTGTTTAATGTTTAAATTTTTCTTATGGTTGTACTTTATGTTATTTAAGTTTTTTGGCAATGAATTTCTGGTATTATTTTTTTTATGAAATCTAAATTTTAATTTATTTTATTATAATTTAGTTTATTTAATAAATGAAAACGAAAATAAATTCTTAAAATAACTACAACAATATTTTTTTTTATATTATTTAGTCCAATTTTAACTTATTTTTTGAGGTCTAGAACCAATCTATTATTTTTGTACTTGGCCAGTATCTTTTTTTACACGATTTTTTTTTACACGAATTTCTCGGGAACCATTCTATCGTGTAAAAACAGAATTAGGTGTATATAGTAATTATGGTACATTGTTTAACTAAATCATATAAAGGCACTTTGAGAGACCAAAAGTGAGATTTTAATAAACAACAATATCATAATATAAAGTGCATGATTAGATAGTGCTTTATGGTGTTCTCTTGTGATTTGAATTTGTGCTTTGCTGTGGAATCAGAATGAAAGAAGGGAAGTGTAAAGCGCATGTGCAAATGTTTTTTGTTTTTCCAAATTCTCATGTCTTTCATTTGTTTTGATTTTAGAGCTTTGCTTTTATACTCTGAGCAAAAATCAACTTCTACACCCTGTATTCAAATGATGATATAAATGATCCTTTAGGCAAGCATTATATACACAAATGACATTATTATTTTCATTAAGTGATTAAAAATTCAAACAGATATATTCAAGCAAATCTATACTATAATTCTATAAATTATTTTTTTTAGTAATATTATTCTTATTGAGAATTTAACAAACATTTATACTCAATATTAAATGCAATTTATAGCATAATTTATACAGGGTATTTACACTGCAACTACTTTACAGAATTCGTATTGCTCACTCTACTTGCTTTTTGTTTCATGTACTTCGTCATATACTCTTCATTTTCAGGACACATTGGCACTCTAATGAACTTTGTGAACATTAATACTAAGCTCGAAAGGTAGAGTATTTAAAGTGCGTTGCTGTGTGTTTGTTTCAAATTCACCTTACAAAGTAACGGTGCATTACCAGCGATCGCTACTGCTTGTAAGTAAGAAAGGGAAAGAAAGAATGGGAAAAAATAGAGTATGAAAACACGAAATCAAGAGCACAATTCGTGTATGAGTGAATGTGTGTATGTGTGTATGCGTATGTAAGCATTCATAAATGTATGTATGTATATATGCCTATAGATGTATGTATGTATGCCTATAGGTATATGTTTGAGTGTCAATAATCATCGCCGTCTTCAAATTTTATCCATTGAAGTTTCATTCTTGAGCTCTGTGCAAAAGTACACGAAGAGGAAGAGCAGTGACGCACTGCACCCAGTTGAAAGTTTTGGTTTGTGCCCTGCGCATGTCTAGAAGTTGTTCATTGATTAGCTGGCCGGGGCCACGCCTACTCATGGGCCCTACAGCCGCCCTCATTTGTATGCAGGGATGTGGCCGATGACATGTGCTTTATATATAATTTGGAGTTATAAGTTGCGTTGCACTGTTGCTTGTGTTGTTGCAAGTTCGAGTTCGTGCCGCATTGAGTACGGCATGCCGTTGCACTACGTTTGGACGTTGGCCAATAAAACGGAGAGAAATAATCGACACAACGGTGTGCCTATAGACGACTCTGGCTTGTTGGTCAAGTCTTTTGTTTTATTTCACTGGAATTGGCGACTCATTTCCGCACTTAAACGACTCTTGCTGCTGCTGTTGCTGTTGCTGTTACTGTTGCTGTTGCTGTTGCTGTGGCATGCTAGTTTTATGTACGCACATTATCAACGGGATCAACAGAAGCCAAAGAGCTCAAAAAAATAAAAAGAGAACGAAAAAAAAACAGGTGCAAAAAATCGGTAGCCACATCGATATAACTCGATATCTTTGGCCAAGTAGCAACTAACTAAAAACAACAAGAAATGCGTGCAACTTGTGGCATCTGGAGACTGCGTCAGACAAGCGACAACAATCGAGAGCTTGGCTACTGTTGCTGTTGCTGCTGTTGTTGCTGGTGGGACAAACGCTGCCCAGTCAACCATTTACAAGGCAATTAAATGCCAAGCATAACAATCGCAATCATTTGGGCCTCAGTTTTTGACCCTTGAGAGAGCGAAAAGTGAGGGAGGAGCAGCAACATCAACATCAACGGCAACGGCAATGGCAGCAGCAACATCGCTCGATGTAAGCGATCTTTTGCGTCTTATCAAATGCGGTCTATCGGTTTCACATTGCCCCATTTGACAAAAACTACAAGACACAAGGCAAAACCCGAAACAGAAACAGAAACAGAAACAGAAATAACCAAAAACCAACACACAATTAAAAACGATTTAAGAAAGTAAAAACGCCTTTTAGTGTGAATGGGCACAGAAATCCAAAACCGAATACCCCCTAACCCAAAAACTGAAAGCCCAAAAACTTTAAACCAAAAACCATCCCATGTTAATTAGCTGCCTAGGCGCCAGTCTACTAGCTCTGCCACAGTGCCACACTCCAGCTCAAGCTCTATTCCCAGCTCCATTCCCAGCTCCACCTCCAGCTACAGCTCCGGCTCTAGCTCCTGCGGCTGTGACTGCTTCTGCGACTGCGACTGCAACTGCCGCATGGTTGTACAATTAAAACGTGATCAGGCAGCCAGCTACAAATTTGTCCAACACGCAAAATGTCTGCGTGCCAACAACAACAACAACAACAAATAGATAATAGTATAAAGTGTAGAGAGGGTTGAGAGTTGGGGGCTTTGGGGGTTGGTTGTGTAGTCTTTACAATTGTTGCATTGGATTTGTTTCGGATTTTTTTTTTGGTTTTCTTTTTATTTTTGTGAATTTGTTTCTGTTTTTTGGCTCGGGGCTTCGATTTCCCAGACATGGCCCTAAAATAAAACTAGTTTTGCATACGTAAACGCTGTTGTCGCCACTGTCTGCACTACTTCCCGAGGGAGCGACCAGACAAGGCCTTTAAAGTGTACCACACACTCCAGGCCGACAGCAGACAGACAGACAGACAGACAGACAGATAGAAAGAGTGAAAGAGAATGAGGGAGAGGGGGGCACATATGGACGAGTGGCGTCAGTGGTCACAACCATTTATGAATTGTTAAACGCCACTTAAAGAAAAGGCACTAGAGTTGAGAGTGAAAGGCTGCGAAGTATGGCAAGGCAAATACCCTGTAATACAACCCTTTCAATGAATTTGTAAAAGAAATTTGACATTTATTATTCTGTAAATTAAAGTATACATTGGAATTGAAATTTATAAACATTAATATAATAATATTATTTTCTAGAATCTAATATATATATCAATTAAACTTTTGTCCCTCTCCCAAAGCTATGATTCCTCATTCGGTAAATATATTTTGACGAAATTCTTGTCAGCAGAAAGAGTATGCAAGGGCGAAATATATGATATTTACAATATGAAACGTATTATATTATACTATTATATTATATTATATACTCTATTATATTATTATTATATTTTTAAACTATACACCCTATTAGTTAAAGCAACTGATCAAACCAAAGCTAGTCACATATAGTCACACCAAATATATTTCATTGTTGATGATCATCATGAACAAAATCATAATACCCCTTAAAACAGAAGCAAGTGCATAGGTCTTGTCATTGTGTGGACAAGACGTTCTTTATTAGCGTTTTTTTGTTGCTTTTGTTGTTGTTGATTTTTATTGCTACCAATCCAATAATAGTAGTTAGGGTCTGCTGCTGCTTCTGCTTCTGCTTCTGCTGCTGGAGTTGCTGGCCAAATGTCATCACATCCGGTGCCCTGCCTCGCGCTCTCGCTCCGAATTAGTATTCTAAGTTGATGACTGCAACTGCAACTGCAACTGCTACAAACAGTTGGTATATGGTCTAAGGGGTTGGGGGTAAGGGGTAAAAACATGTCACACAACAGTTGGCTTGATGCTTTGCATTCGATTTGCTTTGCTTTGCTTTGCTTTGATTTGAGTGTACCTGATTCGTATGCATTAACGTTTAGATATTATTGTATTCATTCATTCATTCATTCATTCATTGCGTGCATGCGATTCAATAAATTTATGATCATTGACAATCAGTTAAGACTATCGGATATCTGGGGTAATAATTTCTAATGTTCGACCTGCCAGCCACAACAAATAGCTAACAGTGAAGAGCTAACAGCTGTGGCACTTGCCATAATTCTACAATTTTTGTATGCTGCTGCTGCTGCTGTTGCTGTTGCTGCTGCTGCAGTTGAGGATGCAACATGGGGTTTTTATGACACTGGAAGGAAGTCTAAAAGGGAACTGTGTGCCCCTAGGGGCCACAATGGGATTTCCGTTTGAGCAACTTGCAACATGTGACGAAACTACAGCAAAACCTAAAGAAACATCGCAATAAGATCGATAGCCAACTATGAATATGATGATAAAAAATTAGTAGAGTTGAAAAAGTTGCCATGACATAGACTGGGGAAATTCTGAGCACAGAGCCAATGATTCCAACTAATGATTCGATGACTAGTCTGAACAAGAATAGTAATAGTAATAATGATTTATGCAGTTCTCTTTTGTTTTTTTCAATTTCGCTCTGCTGTGAAATCATAATGAAAGAAGGAGAGTGTAAAGTGTATATGCAAATGTAAGCTAATTCTTAATCTCTTATCTCTAATTTTTGTCAAATTTGTTTTGATTTTGAAGTCTCGTCTAACATGCTTAGACAGGGTCGTATGAACTAGCTCATTAAGCAAACAAATAAATATCAGTTTGTATAAAAAATGATTAATAAAACTATGTATTTTATCGTTGATATAATTATTTAAAAAAGCAATAGAAAATTCCATATATTTAATGTAACAAATTTTATATTTTTATTATAATATTATTATTATATTAAACACATTTTATTTTGTACAGGGTATTCAAATTGCAACTACATTGTAACTATAAATACATTTGCATTATTTAGTCTATTTATTATAAATTTTCATATTCATCTCTTCAAAATGAGAGCAAATGAATACTACTTTTCGAAGAGTGAATTTAGAATTTCCCGCTATAAATAATTGTTTATATATTTATGCATATTCAAATTGTTATACACCTTAATATAATTGCATATCATTGTATGTGAAATATTTCATTTTATTTGGTTTTCTCCATCAACGAATACAGAGAAAAGCAATTCAGAGCACGACGCGAGTCAAAGCAAACATTCATATGATTCATCATTGCCATTGTCATGTTGCCTGGCTTCAGGTTCATTGTCTGTTCTTATAGTTGTTGTTCTTGCTGCTGCTGCTGCTGCTGCTGTTATTGTTGTTGTTGTTGTTGTTTTTTGTCTGCTTAAGCCACACTCCAGCTTTGAGCTCTGAGCTCTGAGCTCATGGGACTCTTGGAGATCGAAGCCTAATTGAAAGCGCCTCGAAGGCGTGTAGCAAAAAACGCAGCCAACCAATTCCATAAAAATTAGCTCAAACATATGCAAAAATGCCCGTAAGCCTAAAGCACAAGAATAATATTATTATTGTTTTAAAAAGCAAACGGCCGCAATATTTTATTTACCCCAAGAGCTGCTCAGAGACTCATTCAATCGTTGGCTTAAACTGCCCCAGAGCCACCGCGTTTACGCAGTCCAAAAAAAAAAAGATAAACCCGTCAACTTCGTAAAGCCCCCGAATGAGCTCTTCAAATATATACACAAACACACTCACACACACACACACACACACAGAGAGTGCTCCCCCTACAAAATACTTGAGTAAACATATACAGCAATGCAAATTTTCGGGTTCGAGCTACTTAGACATTATTTTTCGAACGTGCAAATAAACCAAATAAATCAGAGAGCAGAAAAAAAAATTCATTTAAAAAATGAGTTTAATCTTATATATAGGCATGATATAATTTGTGGTATCCCAGCGTTGATTATCGTTGTTGCTGTTGACACCTAGCGCTGATTAGTCATGGAATTCTTCTGTGGTTAACGCGCGGATCAAGCCAACAATATTGTGTCAAGTCGTCAATATTTTCTAGGCTTTCTAGCTAAAAACGAAACGAGTTAAATTGAATTGAGTTAGGTTGAGCTAAGTTTTAGTGGGGGGCCTTTACCTTAACATACTTGGGTTAGTTGATACTTGCAGCTATTAAAATCAAACGCTCCAACAAATTTGACGACATTAATAATGAGTTTTGACAATGGTATAAAAATAATAACGATACGATGCGATACTATACGATACGATACAAATATACGATACAATGTGATATGAGAGCGGCTTAAGGCAATTAATTGTTTGTTCGTTTGTTTGTATGTATGTATGTATAATGATAATAATAATAATAATAAATGTTCAATGTGGAGCTTTGGCAAAAATTACTGAAGCGTCGACAATAACTTCCCTAACTTGACCTTCAAATATGGGGAGCAAGTCATTAGTCGAGCTCAAGCCAAAACTGAAACGACACACAGACGGACAAGCCGCATAGACAGATCGAGTTGAACAATGCACAATTTCAGTTTCTGTGTCACTGAAAAATACAACAACAACAACAACAGTAAAATAGCAAAAACAAAAACCAAACGTAAAATAGAAACAAAAATAAACAAAAATCACACAAGTCAGCCAACTATAGCCAACGTGGGGGCATACACGTAATTGCCGGCAGTTGAAGGTGCCAGCTATCAGAAGGGACCTACGGTAGCCTAGCTAGAGATGTGGCCAGTAGGAGATTAAAAATTTATTTGATAATAAATTTTAATATTTTAAATAAGTATATAAATATAAATACGATAGAATAACTAGATGTGTGACAAGTATGAAATTAAAAATAAATTAATATATTTTTTAATATTATAAATAAATATAAATAAAATGTTACAACTAAAGATATAACTAGAAGGAAAATATAAATAAATTTTGTAAAAAAAAAATGTAATACTTTAAATAAATACAAATACAAGAGCCTAGCCATATATGTAACAAGTATGCCATTAAAAATTAATTAAGAAATAAACTTTAATGTTATAAATAAATAAATAAATAAATAAATATTATTACAATAGCCTAGCTTGATATGCGACATTAAAAATAAATTTATACATATATTTTAATGTAAGTAAATAAATATAAATAGAATAGCCTATATAAAAATGTAAAAACTGTAACAAATTTAAAATATTTAAAAAATAAATTTTATTATGAAAAAAAATAAAATTTTAAATAAATTTTTATAATGTAAATTATTTTCAATAATTCTAAAAAAGTTGAAAGCATTACATATAAATTCCATGCGTTCATGTTTGAGGCAACTGTTGCTTGTATTTTAATTTATAACTATTACGACAGATTACTTAAACTATATTTTACTTATTAATACTTGATTATTTAAATAATTTAAAAGATAGCAGAAGTCGTTCTATCTATCTCCGCGTGTCACGCGTCCATCACTATGTAAAATGCAGTGCCAATTGCTACAGTCTGTCAATTGGCTTTTGCTTTTGCTTTTGCTCTCAAGGGGGTGTACTGTTGGGGCTCACTGTGGCGTGTGCCTAGTGAAATTGGTTGCTTGAGTTGAATGCTGTGACCTTTTGAGGGCTTGCTGTGGAGGGAAGGCGAAAACAATTGTTAATACATAATGTAGAGGAAACAACCTTGATAAGAGCTTGCTCTAACCATGTCTTCGGCTATGGCTCTAGCAGCAGCTATTGCTGACAAATGTCGTTGCATCATAAACATAATCATCATAATGTATTTCTTTTTTGTTTGTTTGTTTACTCTCTGCCAAGAGCTTGGCACACTTCTAAGTTGCATTGTTGTTGCTGTTGTTGTTGCTGTGTTTTTTTTACAGTTTCGTTTGGTTCCGTTCGACTCATTGAACCCAAGCGCATGCGCATGACAAACTCAACAAGCTCTATGCACACACATTGAGAACATATCAAGCTTAGCGCCGTTTCTTTTGTCTTATTGTTTATTAAGACTCCGCTGCAAAAATGCAAAAATCAAAACGAACAAGCGAAGAAACTAACAAACCAACAAACGCAACAAAAAAAAAAAACGACAAAATTAAAAAATCTTTTTCTGGGTTAATTTTCATGTTTTGTTTTTTCGTCTTTCGTTTTTGGGTATTTTTTTTCGTTTTTCAATACAATTTTCAACTTTGCTGTCAAGGCTGGAATAATTTTAGGAAAATACTTGGCGGAAAATTAATAAACACACACATACAAATACACTGAGTTAGAAACCTATACGCACTTATTATGCGATAGTCAAAAAAAAAAAACAAGACAAAAGCCTTAGGCAACGAGTTTGCTGCTGTTTATGTTTTAAGTAACGATTATTTCGTAGAATTATTTACCCTGTGACCTTAACCACATAAAGGCCTCAACTAGAAAAGACAAAAAACTGTCAAAGTGGCGCCAAAGGACCACACACAAAAAACAAAGAAGAAAAACTAATCGAAGGTAAAAATAAAAACTGTGGGTGCGAGAACTGTACAATTGATCTATTTACGATATTATGTCTTTATGCTGTACGAGCAGTCAATACAGATAGATAGACAGACAGACAGACAGACAAACGGACAGAGAGCGACACCTAGAGCAGCAGCTGTGATCTTTTGTTACACAGAAACAGTAGGTGGTCAAACAAGAAAAAGATCAACAAAAATAAAACAATTAGTTCGTTCTCTCTCGTTTGGCTATTTTTTAGGATTTTGCCACATAAATCAATAATCATAGCGAAAGATCTTATAAATCTGACTGGACTGTAATAATTTTCATCTTTTATTTTTTTGGCCAATCATATATCCAACTAACCGGATATGGCACATAACTCACAAAAGGAAATGCGCATATCCTTTCGTTTTGACATTTTCCAAGAGGCAACTTCATAATTCTGTTTCTGTTTATATTTTTTCCTTTTCCTTCTGTTTTTTTGTGTGTTTGTCTTTAATCAATGCAGTTTCCATGCAGCTCGTCAACGGGGCGATTAATCTAACTTAAAGTTTGCTCACGCTTCGTACGTGATGAGACTGAACCCATAAGAAACCCAAAAGAACTACCCATAACAAAATACAATTGAGGAAGAGTACCAACTGAGCCAAGTCAAGACGAGGCGAGGTGATTCGAGTCGAGTCGAGGCGATTCAAGCCGAGTTGAGTTCAGTTCAGTTGAGTTGAGGTCCTTTTTCAGACCTCAGACTTTATCTTTATTAAGAATTTGTGTAGCCCTGCGCATAATATTCTCTTTTTGATATCTTGATTCGATTTGATTGCGATTGTGCATGCGTGTGTCTATCTCTCTCTCTCTCTTTCTCTCTCTCTCTCTTTCTCTCTCTGTGTATGCATTGCCATTAATCATATGCATGCATTTTGATTTGTCTTACTCGTTATGTGGCTTGCTTTTTCAGTTATTTGTGCTGCATGCTAATTCTCTCTATCAGCTCTCTGGCCTGCAACGGAAGCACATTGGGGACAATGACATTGTTGTTTGTATTAAAGCAGCTATAGCTATTGTCATTGATTTTATTGTTGTTCTTCTTTTTGTTGCAAAAATTTCACCACATGAACTCTGATCTATTCCCCCACCAAAAAAAAAAATGCAACTCTGTGTGCCATGTAGACAAATTTGTCAAAACGGATTATCGCCCATTTTCACTAGCCTTTTGCTAGTATTTAGACGAACCCATTAACTGCCTTCCGCCCCTCAATCCTCCCTGGTTGAGCTGAGGGGTCTCAGCTTATGAAAAATTATCATCGACACCCAAAGCCAGGCTGGCACAATGCAACACACAGTGTGCCGGGCGCAACTCTGAGCTCTAAGCATGTTGATAATTTGAGTATCTGAATAGCAACACATGAGTACAGACCACAGCGAGAGAGAGAGTGAAGGAGAGACTGAGAGAGGGGCACAGGGGAAGAGAGTAAGAGCAGTCGCAACTTGTTGTTTGGTTTATGGTCTTCTTCTTTGGCTCTTTTTTTTTCTAGCAAAGCTGTGGGCTTAAGATGACATACAATCATATTAAAAATGGTTGCCGTTTTATTTGCAATGTTTTGAGGTGACCTCTTCGCTATATACCCATTCAGCAGCTGTCCCACACACGGCATGCTGTGCCCACAGTCAGCCAAAGCGAAGTGGAAACTAAAGCCAGCAGTTTGGGAGAGAGTAGGGAAATAAAAAACTAATTCAATTTCTATAAATTACAGATTTTCAATATGAGTTTAATTAATTTTAATTTGTCCATAATTACAGATCATCGTTTAGTCGATCAATGTGCAGGTTAGCTTGGTTGCCCACCACAGCGCTCACAGCCTGGCATTATTAATAATGGCCAAGTTTGCTGTGCTTGTGGATCTGGCTGTAACTGTGGCTCTGGCTCTGACCACCACCAAAGACTGTTGGCTGGCTGCCTGGCTAGGTGTACCCTTTCCCCGCCGCCTTTGCGCACATGCCATCCGACCTCTAGCCTCCGAGCAAAGCAGTTTCAAATGCGACTCAATGCAATTTTATTAACGCAACGACAAATGATCCTCAAGCCGGACACTAAACTGAACCAAACTGAAGCTGAACTGAACTGAAACGAAGTGAGTCCAACACAGAGTGTGTGTGTGGGGGGGAAGGAGGTTGATCGCGTTGCAAAAAGAGTCTGGGAGAGACCCTATTAAAATTGAAAATGTCGCGAGATCACTTATCAGGCGTAATAAAAATGGTGCTTTTAAAAAACAATTTGGCTTTTCGGTCCAAAACCAACAACTGTGGGCAGCTATTGTAATTTATATCAGGTTCCATTGCGTGGGAGTAAAGGGATCTCAGCATATTTAGAGAGATTTGCCAAGTGTGTAAAGGTAAAACAGTTAACGGTTTCTGCAACATTTTTGCACTCATTCGAAATAAAAAAAATTATCTGTACAGTTCTAGCTCTACCTATGGGAATATATGATATAGGGTTTTGTTTAGTTGTTTCGGTTTTTGTTTTGTTTAGAAGGTGCTAACTACTCGCTGGTATTGCCGCTCGACAATCGAAAATGTAAATAAAACATGTCAAATGTTCGAATGTTCAAATGTTCGTATGTTCGAATGTTCTTCTAATTTGAATTCCCATAGCACAAAAGCGAACTAGCAATGAAAGCTTACAACACTTACAACAAACCACACCCTCTCCCTGCTTTGTCCCCCTTGAGCATCCACTTATTGTTTAGGGTTTAATAAACGTCTAAATCATACTTTTGTGATGCATGTGCTAAAGACAAATGAATTTTAAGTCGCCAAATGTAGCAGTAGTCGCCCCACAGTTCCAGAACGTGAAGGGGCCACAGTGGGCACAGAGCGGCACAGTGGGTAGAGTGAATACAGTGGGAGCGGTTGGTTTACTTGCGTGTGTGGTCCCTTCTTCTACTCTTCTCACAGTGAACAACCAAACTGTGTCAAATGAAAATTTATAGAAAATTAAACAAATGCGTGTTATGAATAGCTAAACAATTGAACGAACGCTACAATAGGCAATCTGGGAAATCATAGTTGAAATTCATTCAAATTTTATAATTACAAACGCCTTATACTAATGGCATATGATTTGCAAACAGCGGGGAATTCCTGCACTTAATACCTTTAATTATACCATTAGGTGCACATTTTTTTAATCGAATATTTAAAACAGATTAATTGCAAGCTATTTCGAGGTAAATCCTATTCTTAAGTATTTTCATTTTCGTGCTAAATATTAATAATAGCCCAATGTGATTTACAGCTCTGAAAAATTCGTTTAAATATACGATGATATTTAAATGAGATCCCAGAACTGAGTCAACGCTGTTGGTGCTTTTTTTTTTTGTTGCAACTCGAAATATTGACCTACAAATTCTGACTAATTTCCAATTGACGCCTTACTGTTTAGATCAGTGACTATCTGTAGTTGTAACAACTACAACTACAGGGTGCTACACAGTCATTAGCTATTGATTGCATATTGCAATGCGGTTGCATTTAATGATATCTATTGCTCTTCACACATTTGCTGGCATTTCGTTTGAATAACTCAATAAATGATTCGTTGGTTTGATTATCATTTGCAATGCATTCAATTAGTTGCAACACACTTGGATGGAGATCCGGCTTTAAGCAATGTGAAGCTTTAGTTAAAGCTAAAGTTCAATTTTAATATTAGATTCGAATTACTTACGTTATATTATACTATAGTTTTAGTTTTGCCATTGTTTCAATTTCATTTTCAATTTTAATTTCAATTTCAGTTTCATTTTTTTTTTGTATTTTTATATTTTTTAGTGCTGGAATTCCCCAATGAGAAAACTAAAACATGCACTAAGGCCCGGCTAAACTAGTTTAGCAATCACTTGGGCATGACTAAGTGCCTTAAATGCAAACAAAATTCCTAGTTACACCCCCTTGACTACCCCCATTTGCGTCACACTAATTGTAATTTAGCGAAGATGTTACACAGGCTATAATTACAATTAAGTGCAGGTGTGTGTGTGTGTATGAGTGTGTGTGTGAGTGTATGTGAGTGTGTTGTGAGTGCACTTTGTCCAGGTGTGAAATGCTGCAAATTGTGTTTTGACAAATCATGCAAATCATTTGCTGCTTTCTGATTTCTGCTGCACTTTATAGTTTCAATAAACATATTAGCCATAGTCACAGTCAACGATACCCCCCCCCCTCCCTTACAACTATTTTTAGACCCTGTGTTTTTTAAAAAACACAAAAAGGGTCTATTAACTTTGTGCAAAGTCGATTTGTGTGTAACAGGCAGAAGGAGGCGTGCCAC
>JBANCZ010002791.1:0-14555 GCA_037040025.1 Sphaerogastrella javana
GTGTGAGAGCGAGAGAACAGCAGTGTCAGATGAAGTGTTGCCAGAGTTACGTTTTTTTTTTGGTGTTTTTTTTTTTGGGCAAGGGGCTGAGAGCATGTTAAAGCGCTGTTCGATTTGAAGAGGGGGTCAGTTGTGGATGATTGGTAGGAGGGTGGGGGGGGGGTTATGGTGAAGGCGGCAACACTCAACAGCCGTTGGGGCGCATTGGGAGTCATTGATTTTCGTTTATGAGCGCGACGGCGACGCGCTCTCACTTTTTATACGTTCATTCACACGATGCACAGTGGGACGATTGTGTGTGAATTGTAAACAATGTGATGGCACATGTTTGATTAATTTAGATTTAACCTATACAGATGATTGAACTGTGTGAAAGAAGCTAAAATATATATGAATATGTGAATGAAATAAAATTAAATACCATACAAAAATAAAAAATAGCATAAAAGGAAATCCCAATTAATAATAAATTTGAAAAAAAAAAAAATGAAAAAAAGGGTGGGATATAAAAAAACCTTATAAAATTTAAAAAAAAAAAATGAAAAATAAAATAACATTAAAAAAAATACAATAAAATAAAATCATATTAAACATATAATAATAAATTTAATTTTTAAAATTTAAAATATTTATCAACAATATATTATAGATAAAAAATTTTGAAAATTAATATAGTTATGTAGGTTATATATAAATAAAGAATCCTAATAATAATGTATATCAAAATAGATAATCTATATATAAATTAATTAATGTATAGAAGAATAAACAATAAATAATCTTTAGTTTTACAGATAATATATACAAAACATTTACAAATTTAAATATACTTTTAAAGAATAAAGTTAAATAAATAATTTAAAAAATGTGTGTATCGCTTTAAGCAACATTGAATCCATGTGCTTTACGAATAAAGGTGTAATGAGTAATTTTATATTGTAATATGTACTTATTTGAAAATATTTATTTCAAGGCGTTCATATTTGACAAATCATACAACGATCAGACTCTTGCAAGTGCTGATTAAATAACGCCATATTATATAATATACATATGTATTATGGTATAGTGTGCACGCATAAGGAAAAATTCAGATTCCGGTTCTGGGATTCAGCAACAGTCATTTGATGAAAATGACCTAACTGGCAGTGTGTCATTTCTTTGATTACTCAAGCTGAATTTAGCTTCCGAAAAGATGACATATTACCAGGGATATGACGTGTTATTTTTATGCTCCTTAATCATACCATATATAAGTAATTTTTAAAATTTAACAGCGCACACAAGCTATTTATACATTTACGTTTATATTTTTTATTATTTATATTTATATTTATTTACATTTATTTATATTTATTTATATATCTACTGCATTGAGGTTGATTACTAGACCACACATTGCATCTAGATCATATGAACACGTGCATTTAAAGCTTTATAACTTGTTATAAAACTGTTATATGGGAATGTATGTGACTGTGTGTATAGCACATTTAATCCGCTTTATGAGCTATCACCCGGGCACAATCATATTTCGATTACAAGCGAAAGGCGTAACGTTTCTCATTCGGATTAGAAGACCTTGGATTACGATTTGATTTCGGTCATTAAACCTTTACTATTCGATTAATTCGAACATAGTTCTCATTCATTCCTGTTATACATAGTACATGCTTGATTTCAATGCAAAATGTTAGAGTGCAGCGAAAGGAACCGGCTTCTGACCGCAAATGCAACTATGCAATGTATGCAATGTATGCGACAGCAACAACAAGAACAACAACAACAACAACAACACAAACAACAATGCATGCCACCTTTCCGCGTAGGCCAGACATGACAACAGGAACAACAACAACCTCAACAGCAACAATAGAACAAACAACTATAATACTATACAGTCTAGAAAGGGACAAGAGACTGCGACTAAGAAAGAGGGAACGAAGTGAATTCAGACAACGGCAAATGAATACAAAAACAAGTTGTTGTTGTTAGTGTTGTTGTTGTTCTTGTTAGACAAATTATGCCAATTAAACGGTGGGAAAACGAGTTGGCAGCTCTGCACGCGTGTCGTGGGTTTAACACACACAGAGAGAACAATACTCGAGCGAGTGGGCTGTAAATGCATGCCATACACAAACAAAAACAAAGGAAAGAATAGAGAATAGAGAGGAAAACAAGACAAGAACTTGCAAATTGAAGTCATTAATCACGCGTA
Organism: Sphaerogastrella javana; assembly: GCA_037040025.1. Taxonomy (NCBI): domain Eukaryota; kingdom Metazoa; phylum Arthropoda; class Insecta; order Diptera; family Drosophilidae; genus Sphaerogastrella; species Sphaerogastrella javana. Next base: position 2,219 of record JBANCZ010002791.1, read on the forward strand.
ACTTGGCTGACTACGACAACCCTGGCAGCACGAGGCGGCAGCTCTACGAATAGTGCCATCATATCGAATCAAAGGAAGCGACGCGTAGGCATCGATGCCAGCCACAGCAAGAGTGGGCGCTACACGATAGTCGATAACTATCGCATTGTATGGCAGAAACTGTTAGTGATGGACGCCTAGCGATAACAAAAGTTACAATCGCATTGTAATGCAGAAACTATTAGTGGTGGCTATAGCAAAAGTTGCATCTTACATAGAAATTTGTCTTAGCGTATATGAAAATATATTCAAAGCACATCGCCCATATTCCTAGGTTTCATATTGTTGTTATCTCTGGACCTTTAACTAGATTTCAATTTCTAGGTTAAAATAAAAAACACTTAAAAATGATTATCGTTTAAATTGAACTGAAACTAAAATTACAACCATAACTTTAACTACAACTTTAACCATAATTAACTATAATTTCAAAATAACTATGCGCAGTATCAACCTCTTCTGCATCTTTGGCACCTTATTCCCATTTGCATCAGCAACATCGTCCCATATACTAAACCAACATCATCTCCCTGTTGCCCAGGCAGTAGTAGATGTTGAGGCCTTTGCCATCGCCGACAAAGGCAATCTTGTTGCCCATGCGATTGAAGGCCACGTCCCAGAGATTCGAGTTGCCGGCGCTGTTGAACTCCAGCGAGTACTTGGTGGTTCGCAGATCCCACAGCTTTATTGAGCCGTTGCAGTCGCCGCTGACGAAGCGCTGACCGTCGGGCGAGGCAGCCACCGACATGACGCTGGTATCGTGCGCCTTGAGGCTGTCACGCATGGTGCCACTGGGAAGATCGATGAGCTTGATGGTGGTATCGTTGCAGGCAGCCAGAGCCAGACGCTGCCCGGGCACAAAGACCAAACGACACATGGGGAACTTGTAGTTGCGACGACGCAGCAGTTGACCCGTGGAACCATCTATGAGGGTGAAATTACCAGCAAAATCCGTCGAACCCAACAGCTGATGATCCACACTCACAGCCAGACTTAAGAGGCTCTCACATCGGCACGTATCGTACGTGTGCACGAGTTCTCCAAACGAGGTGCCATACTGATGTATCTCTCCGTTCCCTGTGCCGGCATAGACGCAATCATTGCTCCCAGCGAACGTGGTGCTCCAGAAGTTGTGCACCAGACTCTCACCCAAGCTAGCCTTCAGCACTCCAAGCTCCACGTCGATCAGCATCAGATTGCCATCGACAGAGACCGCCGAGATGCAGCGGCTGTTGGGACTCACCGCCACATAGTGTACGCCCAAGCCGGGCAGGGGGTGTGTGTACTCATAGGGAAAGACGTTCTCCTTGTTGGGGCACAGGAAGACGATCTTCAGCTGCGGCTCTGATCCGCCAATCACGACAAACTCCTCTGATCTGGGTTTGCTATGGCTCGCTGAATCTCCACCTCCAGCGTCCGTCTTATTATGAATTGTTACTCTGTTATTGTTGTTGGTGTTCCTGTTGTTGCGGCTGTTGTTTTCATTGTTGTTGTTATTATCAGCTGCATGCTTCACCTGCACTCCGCGTCCCCAGGCACAGCACCAGACGCGCTGCCTCGGCTCTGAGTCATCCAAATTCTCAACAATTTCCATATTACATTTATTTCAATTATTTTTTATGTCATCTGTCTCGCTTGCACACACACACACACAAACACTATTTCTATTCTGAAAGTCAAAGATTTACACTAGTGTTTACTTTGATTTTACACATATTAGTCGATACTCACATAAAAATGCAGGGTTCCTCATTATAATGTTGTCGATCTCAGCATCTGCCCGAATATCGAATATCGAAATCGATCGACCAACATTTCTCACTCTCTTTCAACCATTCCCTTCTCCTTTCCTTTCATTGAATTCTATAGTTCCTCTCCCTCTCATTATCTCACTATCCACCTTCTCTTTCGGTTCTTTTGACTGCCGTTCTCCTTTATGCTTGTTTCACATTATTTATGCTACATAAATTTCTCTCAGTGCAGTTTCGACTGCTTTGCTACCGCCTTGAATAATAGCAATCGCCTACACCATGTGCCACATGCAAATTGAGCATAATCAAGCTTGCCTCACCGTGTGGCAGCTGGCGTCTTGCTTGGAATAGAGGGAAGGGCGTGGCAGCAGGGGCAGGTGCACACAGTTTGCCCTTAGGTGGCATACCAAATGACAAAAATCACTACAAAAAAAGAGCGTAAAAACTTGGCCAAGAGGCTTGGCTCCAAAAGTTGCTGCCACAGCAGCAGCTAAAAATAACTGACACCCGCAGCAGTAGCAGGAAAGGGGAGGAACGGTGAGCATCAGCAGAAGTAGAAGGAGTTAAGGCAACTCGTGCCATAGCAGGATAGGCGGCGCCAGTGGCAGAAGCAATCATGTGTTAAGCACAGAGACACAGAGAGAGAGAGAGAGAGAGAGAAACAGAGAGAGAGAATGGGAGAGTGAATGGTAGAGGGAGACAAAGAAAGACCATGTAGAAAATGGAACTGCGGCAATCATTTGTCAGACTTATAAAAGTCAAATCAAAATGAGATCAGTAGATGAAATTGCCAGGAATATGCGAAGCCCGTCAAAATTGAAAATGTTTGACTATTTCAAGCGAAAAGTTAAAGAACAAAATTAACTAGAAATTGTCTGTAGAAGTAAATAAAGGAAGATCTGATAGAGAGAGCAGAACTTTAAATTTAAATTTATCAAATATATTGGACAGTCGTGTCGGTAGGACACTACTGTTCCGCATGCTGAGCCAAACTGTAGTTACATATCGAATTTAATATTTGATAAACTACAAAAGTTGAATCTATGCCCAAACAAGAGACAGGAGCCGTTGGATCAGCTGCAGCTAAGTGAAGGTGTTTCCTATAGGACAGCAGCTAAAGTGGGCGTGGTGGGTGGTGTGCGGTGTGTGGTGTGTGGTGGGTTTGCAGGTGTGTGTTTGGAGCACATCAGCCACTTGACAAGTCATCAAACTATGCATAAGCCAAGACCCAAACTTAGCGTCGAGTTCAGTTGAATTGAGTTCAGTTTGTAGCAGGTGTGGGCTCAAGAAAAACACACACAAACACACACACACACACACACTCTACTATAACTAAAAATATATATGTGTGTGTTTACATGCTCACCTGTCTTTACTTTTTATGCAGCTTTTCCTTGCAGTTGTTGCTGTTGTTGTTGTTTTTATTGTTGTTGTCGTTGTTTTTTGTTTGTGTTCCGCTTGTTTGTCTCTTTGCTTTCGTTTATAAAAAGTTTGCTTTTAGTTGTTTGTCTTCTCTTTCTTTCCCTCTCTTTGTCTGTTGGGATAGCACAGGGCAACGCCTAAGCGCACTTGCCACATGTGGTAAGAGCCATGGCTGCAGCTTGACCCCAGGCTTCGGTTGCTTCGCTTGTTGCAACAACAACAACAGATGTTGTTTTGTTTTTTGTGTTTCCACCTACTAGCCGCTGTTGTTGCTGTCTCTTTCGCTCCTCTTCTTGTTGTTTTCGCTGATTTTTTTTGGCAATCAAGCAAACGCTGGCCTCAGCATTTTCTGTAGACTTTTCTCCTCTTTGAATGCCGTAGCTGAAATTGCAAAAACGAAAAATCAAAATGAAAATTTTACACAATTTTGTCAAGTTTTGTTTTTCTCTCATTTCATATAAAGTTCATTGAACCGCAAATTGTTAAAGAATTGCCACAATTTTTACATTTTTTACATACCAAATGAGCTTGCTTTATTTCTTTATTTATTTATTTACTTTTGGGCTTGGAAATTGAAGGTGAAATGAAAAATGAAATAAACGGAAGCAATTAGTTTCATTTGTTCAACACGTCGCCAACTCCATGACTCTAATAGCAAATCCCATGGGCGTAATACCAAGGCACCACAGCAACAGCTAAAGCTACACATCGATCGAGAGCAGAGAAAGTGCTGGCAAAATTTGTTATACAAAACGCGTTTACGCCTTTACTATCCATAAACAACAATAACAAAACAAAAACAAAAACAACAATATATATAAGCCAATAATCACAAAAAGACAACAATAACAACTTTGAGTGACCATCAGCAGCTACAAAAGACAACATGGCGAAGAGTCGAACATCACCGAAAACAGAAAACCACTTTCTGCTCAGTGTGGATTTTGTAAAGTTCTTCTATAGACACTTTATAGATCCTCTACTGATCATTTATAGGCCATCTTTAGATCCTGTACCGATTATATTTAGATCATCTATAGATCCTCCATCGATCATCTATAAGTCCTCAATCGATCATCTATAGATCCTCCATCGATCATCTATAGATCCTCCATCGATCATCTATAAGTCCTCAGTCGATCATCTATAGATTCTCCATCGATCATCTATAGATTCTCCATCGATCATCTATAGATCCTCTATCGATCATCTATATATCCTCCATCAATCATCTATAGATCATCTATTGATCATCTGTAGATCTTCTATCGATCATCTACCGATTATGTATCCTCATCGATCCCTTATTGAATTAACTATAGTTCCACTAGTGAATTTCTATAGTTTCTCTATTAGTATTCCACTGTATCGACCCACTTAAACCTCATCTACCCATGTTTGTCTCTTCGAGCACAGGCACAGTCTCCAAAAACAATAAACCCAAGCTCACACACATATATAACCCATCAATGTTGTCATTATTGTCAGAAAACAAATATCAAGAGATCTATAAAAGTTCAGGCTTCACATCTCCATCTTTGGCTCTGTCACTGTTGCTGTTGCTGTTTCTGTCTTCCGCTACAAACGACGGCTATTCATATGGACCTATAGGCCGAAAGGCCCTCTCTACTATATGGTATCTCCATTCATCTACAGCTACAACTAATGCCATAAAATCTTGAAAAACTAGAAATAAAATTCGTTAATTTGTCTTTATGATAATTAATAGTGTGGCATAACAATTTCCATTCGTCAAATTGTTAAAATTCACATTTTGCTGCGGCTTTTATGCATTTCGGAAATATCACTTTGGGGCAGGTCATAAAAGTCGTATTGGGCAATCATGAGAAACACTGAGATACGCTGAGAAACAGTGAGAAACAGTTAAGAGAAATGTGTGAAAAAAAGTGAGAATTGGAAAGGTGCAAACGAAGCTTTAATCAACATGAGACAGGCAGAGAAAGGATAGGATTTAAAAAAGATTATGAAGAGATACCTTAAAGACAAATATTTATATAATTTACATAGGGTAAAGAGTATTATCAATTGCGCGTGTACAGAAATATATATAAAAAGGGAATTATCTATTGTGAAAATACACTACAAATAACACAATTCTATATATAGTCTGCAACGGCATATAGATAGAACAAAGTCTGTAACTTGGATAGAATATAGAGCAGAGTAGTTAGAGTAAATTGTAATAGATTAGAATAGAAAAGATTACTATTAGAAATACAAGGAGAAGCGTATAATACAAGCTTCACATTTATTTGATCAGCAAATTTAGCTTTATGTAAGCATTAGGAGTAATACAGTGAGGAAGACCCGGAAAAAAGATTTACATATAGACTAAAATAGATAAATGTCTTGCGTAGTCTAACTGTAATCTACACCCACACATCATATTTTTTATTGCTCTATCAGCTGGAGAGACGAGACAGTGAAGTGAGCTCTTAACTCGCTTTATATGGCCAACAGAATGAAGAGGCTATAGAACTGCTCTAAAGAGCATAAGGGGGTGGGCGTTAGAGGGGTCTTAGGTTAGTACATTACATGGTCTGGTCTAGTCTATCATCTGCTTCAGCTTCAGCTTCAACTTCTTACGTCAAGTTGCTCCGGCCACAAATCACCATAAAAGGTCATGAAAATGTTGTGGATGTGGATAACGATGTTGTTCATGTTGATGATGTTGGTGTTGCTGATGACGATGATGATGATGATGCCATAAAAAGCCAACCTTTTGCTCAACTAGAACAGATACCAGAGATACTAGATACCAGTGGTAGATAGCACACAGAAAGCAGCTGCTGCTGCCACACACCTTGCGACGCGGCCTAAAGAGAACATAAAACATTACAACTTCAACATGAAACATGAAAAACCTTCAATGTAATTTACTAGATTCCTATGACACGAATAAACTTGCACGCCTTGAGCTAAAGCCGATGAAACCCAACCAAATTGTCAAAACTGAACAACAGCAAAATTTGAAGAGCTAACGTCAGGTAAAAAGGAAAATAATCTTTCGTAATCGAAGCAAAAAGAAACTTTAAACAATGCACGGCCTTGCTTTGAATAGCCAAATGATTGCCAAAAAAAAAATACATTCACAAACTATTCACCTAGTATCCACTCACCTCATTGAACGATCTGAATGTGAATACACTCGAATATATATAACACATATTGCAATCAGTGGTAATATCGATGCCGATATCATTTCACAGAAATGAGACCGAGAGCATAGAAAGATAGATAATGGCGTACCGTTATGCGGCCAACCGCTCATTATGATTATGATATTTCTATTACGACTTAAAACATTGAAGAAGCAGAGAGAGAGAGAGATGAAGAGAAAATGGGGTAAGCTAGGGGAGAGTGGTCGGTCGGTCGGTCGGTCGATCGGTCGGTCGGTCGCCCGGTCGATCTCTTTCTATAGGAAATTGCGAGGCATTAAAGTTGCGTAGCTAATGATTATTATGCTGAGACAAACTGATTGATTGTAATTGCCTTGAGTCTGCCTGATTCTACGCTCAGTTTCCATTATAAAATACAAGTTATTAACACTCTCTTCAGATGTGCCAATATCAAACAGTTTCATTTTGTGTTGTGTTTTCTCCGTTCCGAATCTGCGGGTTAAATCTGCACAAAAACCAGGTCAAACTCAGTAAAATAGTTAATTTTTCTGTGGATAAGTAATAAGTTTTGCAATAAGACATCTCAAGCATAGAAGAAGCCTCATTTGAACTACCCTTACATTTGCCTGTCTCTTTAAACTGAGGCATTATAAGATCTAGAGCATGCAAATTCGATATGTACCTAGATTTATTAGGAGTAACATTGAAATTAATAAAGCTACAAAAAAGGTTTAATTATATCGTTTAAAGAAATACAACTTTCAAACTTGGACCATTGTGGACTTAATATCGTCGTAATCTAGGCTAAACTTTTTATTAAAATCATTATAATAACACGGCTCCAGAAAAATATAAGAACAGTGCCCCAGAACCATAAATTGCCTTAGATCCGTTTATTAAATTTACCATATTCTAGGAATTAGAATAGACTAATCTATGCATTTGTACGCAAATGTTTATTATATCATTATATAGTATATTTAGTATTCATTCATTATTTGCCTAGTCACACACATTAAATCCAACAAAAATTCTGTAGAATTTTGAGCCAAAATCACCAAATGTCCCACGATGAAACTTTGTATTTACACCCAACCCAGACAGATTTATGATTCATTATGCTAGGCGAACAGAATGTACATATTTCCCGCCTGCATGGCTTTATACAGTTTTTCAGTTTTTCCATTCTATACCCCCTCACTGTGTAGATTTCCACAGTTTATCACGTGCTTAAAGCCGTGGCGTCTCATGGCTGTAATTGCGCCATTCACAAGGCTCTAACCAAGCGAAACTGCAAAAATTAGACATTTATTGCATCGTTAAGAGGCCGGCAAAACGAACGTCTATATATAGATAGATAGATATAGTATACATGTACACATGCATGGCATAACTGATGTGGGTCCGGTACATACATATATATATCATATCATAAAAACGTTTGGCGCGTTGTAGCGTGTAAATGTTTTACTAAACGATGCAATTTTAATTACATTTCGAGCTGCAGGTAAATAACAACAAAAACGCTAAATTGATTTTTCCCCAACAAAAGGAGGGAAGCAACAGATAGAGATAGAGAAAGAGAGGTGCTACTGCTACCTCGAAGCTTTTCTCCCTGCCAAAGCCAATAACTATAGAAAAATCATAGAGCAAATAAATTGCGTTGCAGTGCAAAGATGAGTATTTGCACGTGTGCATACCCTGTAAACACAGTGCATGCATATTTGGTCTGCAATGACCCATGAAATTCCTGCTCCCCTCTAATTCATTCATTGCCTGTGACCAAGAGGCATCCTCAAACAACTTTCACAACATCTTCTCCTCCTTCCCACTCCCTTTCGTTAACCCCCGCTCTCCCTGTTTGTTTTTGCACTAACAATTTATTGGCTTGGCTTTTCCAAGGTCCCACCGCTTGTAGCTTTTCCCAGTTAGATGCAAAAGAGACCAAACGAAATAGATAAACAAAAAAAAAACGACGAAAAAGATAAATGGCAAAAGTGTTGGCTGTCCCCCCCCTTCCCACTCTTCCACCCCCTTCATCCACTTCTCCCTCTCTATCTCTCACTTTGAGTTTCTCTTGCTGTCTCTCACTCACTTGCCACACTCTCTACATGTTGCATGTTGCTTTTAATTGCATGTTTCGACGCCGTCAAATTGACTTTATTTTATTTAATCGTCTGCGACAGCCTCAAGCTTTTCCCCCCAACAAAAACAACAACAACGAGAAATTGAATGAAAATTATTGATTTGGCCACGTGGCGTATGCGTTATATGAGAGATTAGATACAAAACAAAACAAACGCAAAACGCCAAGCGTCAAATTAGAAGCGATTTTGGCAAAGTTTGCAGCGTTTTGTGACTGAATCACGCATCGCATACAAATCACGCTGCTTATCACTGCGATAAGTTTACATAAAGAGCAAAAAACAACACTTGAACTGTTCGCACAGTGGGCCGAAATAAGCCAAATCTTGGGCAAAAAAAAGATAAATGAATTTGTGAATACATTGGCAAATGCTTTGCACAATTTTAGCCAATGATTTCTACAGATCAGGAACGTTGCCTTGACTCTTTTACTCTTCCCTATCATTGCTCTGTGTTTCTCCTCCCTTTCCGCCATCTTCCTTTACTCTATCATTGTAATCTCCTATTAACTCTTTACTCTGCGCCTCAAGATTGAACTGTTGTGTGTTGACGTTTTGTGGCAATGAACTTGACACTAATAGGGCTTCTACTCATCCTCCTCAGCCTACTGAGCCTACTCCTGATTTTACTGACTACTCTTTCTAATGTGCCTTCGGTTCTTCCTTCTTCTACGCCTGCCTAAACTCATTCTTGGGCTTGTACCCATTCTCCAACGCCTGCTTATTCTATGCTTCCACTCCTCCTGGTTTTCCATCCACCATATTCAATAGCCTGACTGCAATTGCAGCCAACTTCAACTTGTCCAGACGCACGCGCAAATTCCTGACCAAAGACAAGTCAATCGTTGTTCTTGCTATAGCTGATGTTCTCCTTGTTGTTGTTGCAGTCTAAGTGGAAACCAAAAACCTTCTTTGGATTCCGCTTGAGTTAGCTGCAGCTGTCTACAGCAGATGCCAGAGACATTGGCTTAAATGGCAAATGGCCTAAGTCGGATTTCATTAGAATTGGCAACAGACCAACAGACAAAACAGACCAATAGACCAACACGAACTGATTGACAGTTGACTCGATTAGATTATAGACCAACTTCATTTCAGGAGCACACATAGAGCTCCATCTACAATTTGAGTTGTGGTTTTGCTGTGCTTTGGCTTCACTTTTTCCCTTGACATCGTTGCTATGCAGAAAGAGATCCGCAAATTGTTCAACTGCACACAGAAATAAATGAAAACAATTTAAAGTTTAAACAAGTGTTAAAGTGTTGCCGTCTCTTTTGCACATCAATGCGAATGTTGAAAAACAAAAGCAAAAAAATGCTTAAATTAAAATTAATGCCCAAGTTCGAAGGGGGAAGACGTGCAGAAGAGAGGGAGAAACAGAAAAAGAGCCACAGCCGCAGCAGCAGCAAATGAATTATTTAAGCAACATGACCAAATGTCGCGCACTCAACACCTTTCTGCCAGACCCCCCCTCCTCACACCCACACCCACACACACACACATAGAGAAGCATGTCAAATGACAACAGACATAGAGGCGACCCTGGTCCGCTGTGCAGCCACACCCCCCTTTGTTTTTGGTGGACAAACGAAAGCGAAAAGCTGCTCAAAGCGCAACGTCAGCAAAGCTAAAGAGAAAGAGAATAGAGAGGAAGAAGGGAGAGGGAGAAGAAAGAAGAAGGAAGAGCGCACCAAAAGCAAAAGCAAAGAAAGATGACAGAAAGAGAGGGAGTGAGTGAGAGGGGGGGGGGGAAGAGGAAGTACAGAGCACAAAGGCAAAGAAGAGACGAAGAAGTGGGTAGAGAGAGAAGAATGTAGAGAAGAGTGTACAGAAGAGGCAAGAGAAGAGGCATGGCTTAGGTGTGGGGAGAGGAGAAAACAGTAAACCTTAAGCACACAAACATTTGCTGAGGTAAGAAGCAAAGAATGAAATGAGCAGAGAGAGAGAAAGAGAGAGAGAGAGAGAGAGGAGAGTGGAGAGTCTGGGGTCAGCTGCCGGGCAACTTTGGGCAAGCGAGAGCGTGACAAACAGCTTAAAACAACAACAAATAAAAAAAGCGCAGTAATCACGTTAAAGCGCGTCAGCTGAACAACAACAACAACAACAATAACAATAACAACAAATAAATAAATATAATTATTGCCGCATAAAGCGCTTCAAAAAAAATAAAGCAATAACACAATAATGAAAATGAAATTAACCAAAAAAAATGAAAAAGAAAATGAAAATGTAAACAATGAAATTCTTACAAAATAAGCTCAACAAAATAAACATAAAACTTCTCGTTATATGTGACAAATTGTTAAAGATTTGTTTTGTTTGTTTATAATGTTGATTCAAAACAATGCACGTGATATTATTTAGTTAATCTACTAACTATACTATACTAGTAATTCGTGTTGTAAAACACACGCGGAAGCTTTTAATCATCATAAAAATGACAAAGAAGAAGCAGTAGAAGAAAGAACAGAACAAAACAGTCCAGTAGACAGTTTGTAGATTTCAATTTCATAAGATAAGATAGAAGAGAATGTGACTATAGTTGAAATGGCGATTAGTTAAGAATTTAACAATTAAACACTCGACTAAACATGTACGCCCCATGTAGTTTCATACGATTAATCAGCGTTTTATCTTTCATTTGGTTTCAGGTCGCTTTCTTTCTTTCAGCTTTAGCTTGAGTTGGCCTAAATCAAGCACATATACTTAGCTGTAAATAGAATTAGTCGATGCTTCTTTTGACACACATACTGAGTTATTCCTGTAACATATTCACTATCATATTATTTATATCCTTTTGCCTCCTATTCGTTTTTGTTTACTTTCAATTTTTTGAGCAATACCACCTGATTTACTTTCCTCATTCCATTCTCTCATGGAGCCGCCCTTCAATTCACTTATATTTTCTATAATCTTTGCAACTAATACACTAATACTTTGATATCCCCTCAAAATTTGTTTGCTTTCAATTAGATTCAACACTATCCCTACTTCAAGCTCCCTCTACTGCAGCCTTTCTCTGTTACTCCTTCTCAATACAAACATTTCTTTTCTTCTTCTCTATAACTATCCTTTCTTCCTTACTCTCTCTCTCTTTTCTCTTTAGTTTTCTTTTATTTTCTGCAGTTTATCTCACCTTAAAAGGAAGCTCTCCTTTAGCACCCTCTCACTCTCAACGTCTCTCTACATCTCAGCCTCATTTTTCCATTTTTGCCCACCTTTGACCAAAAAAACTCATTTCCTCAACACTTTCCATTTATACTGTTGAGCTGAGCAGGCTTACAGTTACACCATATCCGTCCTTCCTCTCTCGTATCTTCATACCAGGCATCTAGCTCTAGGGGCTATCTATTTACAAAGTTTTTTACTTGCAACTTCTAAGGTTTTCATTTCAAGAGCTGAGTGCAGGCCATAAAGAACAAGTTCGTTTCATATTTACATTGGGATTTAGTGCTACCTCCCTCCCTCCCCCTGCACCAACTACTTTACCCCCTATGAAAGCCGCTTAGTAGTCGTAGTCGTAGCTACCTTGTCTCGCCCCTTGGCAGCAGTAAAGTGCACTCAAGGCAAACATTTAAAGTATTTGTAGTGCCGGACTAATGGAATTGAGATGAATTGCTATGATTTGGTCAGAATTGAGAATTTGAGCTGCTCTAAGATGCAGCCACACTCGTTCGTTTATATTCAATTGGCATTCATATACAGATCGAGAGAGGGGGGGGGGGGGGGGTGTGAAAAACAAAAAAACAAAAAAAAAAAAGAAAAACCCCCACTCCCCCTTTCTGCCCCCCCCCCCCTTTCCTTTTCCCTCCAAAACTTTGAAACCCCCCCAACAAAAAAA
>JBANCZ010002792.1:0-14550 GCA_037040025.1 Sphaerogastrella javana
ATTACTAGGAGCGTAAATAGGAGAATGTGTAACTGCATCCAAATGAGAGTGGGTAGAAGAATGAGTAAGATGATAAGTATGAATTAATAGGGGAATAAGTAGTCGAATAAGTAAAATAATGAGTAGAAGAATAAGTAGGAAAATGTGTAAGAGTATGAGAATCTTGCAAGCTATGTTAGTCCTTGATAAATGACAGAGTGTATTTAGGTCAGCCAGTGGGTGGTTTGGTGTTTAGGAATTAAGCATCTCTGCCTGTATCTCTGTCTGTGTGATTATGTAGGTAATTGGGGTGGCTTTTCTACTTTGCCCGTAAACATTGATGAGCTAGTTAACTGAAGCTTTCTATATTGAAGTGATTGCTATTTTTCTGACTCGCATCTGGCAGTTGTTCAACGCTTAGTTAGATAAGCTTACTTATGAGTTTCTTTCCCCTTATCGCTCTTTGTCTTTTCGACTCCCCAGGCAATGATAAGACAGACCAAAGTCTGCGCAAAAACTACGTGATTAAAGCTAACAATCAACGCTTTCAGATAGTACACCCTATTAATTGGCATTGGCTGCCTTTGCTTTTTTCATTTGGTAACCATAAATGTGAGTTCTCAGCATCTATTTATATGTAGAAATAATTTGGTTTATTCAGCTTTAAGAACATATTTTTCATTTTGCTTATAAAGTTAGCGTTTGCCTCAAATACCGTGCATCCATCATTATTTTGTCATTATCAATTACAACTCTATCGTTTGTCTGGAATTACGCTATAAACCAGTGCAATTTGTCTTAGAAATTTCTAGCTAGCTATTAGAGGTTTAATTATTATTAATTTCAGTATAAATCGATTTGACAAATTTAGATTGATATGATAGCAATATCATATAGATATATTTTCGCCTGTTTAAAGCAAACTCTACTGCAAAGGTTGAAATAGACAGGATCTACGTAATGGCCTTTTGGAAACAGTATGACATATTTGGAGTTAAGAAATTAAAATATAAGTGAAATTTTTACATTGTAGAATTATTTATTTTAATTTAAACGAAAAATCTACAATGTAGAGATTATGAACCAAATGAATTATAGGGATTATATATCAAAACTAAGTCACATTAAATAAATTATTATAAAATTATTTCATTAAAAATATATTTTTAATTAAAGCAAAATAGAAAAATCACTTGACTCTCGCATAAAAAAACTTATATTAAATTACATTGAGTTTATGTGAAACAATAATAATAATATTAGGAACTACTTCATTATTATATGCCATATCAATTGCCCCAACGAATCAATTTAGATTCGTGAACATACAATTAAGTTGAGCGAATATTGCAGCCCAAACACACTTTGTGCATTTACTCATTTGTAGCTGAATTGAAGTGTGGCATTTTAATTAGAGACTAAATTACAAGCAACCCACAACGAGGCCGAAACTGTTGAGTTTATTTACAGCTTTTTTTTGACTAATTGGGCCGAAAGCCGTAGGGAGTCGTGTCATGTGACCAGGACAAACGAGCCCAAACCAGTTGTAGCCAGCAGTGTCCAATTGTCCAATTGTCCATCTGTGGTAATCGTGGCAATCGTCGAATTGTGGAGTCCTTTGACCCATTTCCATTGGTTGGTCACCTTGCAAACAAAAGCAACGCGAAATGTAATTGACATTTGCTTTATGCTGTTAGCCGCTGCTATTGACTTAATTGAATGCTTCAGCTGATTTCAGTGGTTCCATTGGTTTCTCTCTCTCTCTCTCTCTCTCTCTCTCTCTCTGTGTGTGTGTGTGTGTCTGTGTGTATTAGGTTTGAATGTGTGTTGGGCCTGTGTATGTTGGCCCTGTGCATTTCAGCACAGTTCACTTCACTCGGTGGAAGCGTTTCGGCTGGCCATGCCGCTGCTGCTGCTGCTCCTGCTGCTGCTACATGTTGGCCGTTTTCAGTTACAGCCACGCCCACTGTTTTAACAAAACACTGAGGCTCAGGACATGACAGGAACAGCAACAACAACAACAACAACAGCAGCAGCAGCAGCAACAGCAACAGCCACAGCCACAGCAGCAGTAGAAGCATAAATTGCGCAATATGACATTAAAGTCAATCATTTTGCGCTCAGTGGGGCATGCCACACACACATACACAGACACTCACACACACACACACACACACACACAAACACATATACACACATACCTACATGCAACGTAGGCTGCGGCTTTGTATGTTGTAGGTTGCACGTCACTTGCAGTTGATTTATTTGCCATTACGCTGAGAGCGTGAAAGCACTTGTGGTCAGCTGTCGAAAAAAATTTAAAAAAAAAATAAGAAAAAAAATAAAAAAAGAATACAACAATTAAATGACAGTTTGCAGAAAAATCCAAGACTGTGACTACAACAATGCATACCATCAAAAGCAGCATGTGGCAAGTGGAGCCGAGAAGCCTATAAAACTTCCACTAGCAACGTTTGAAGATATTTTCTTTCTCTCCCTCAATCTCTTTCACTTTCTTTTTCCTTAGAAAATACGCGCTTTTATATGCCATTGGCTTTAGGGCTTAAAAGGCAAGCTGGCAGCATAATATGCTTTCGGCCAGAGTAAACGAAGCTTGGCCAAAACAAGGCCAAAACAATTCCTGCTCATTTCCAACCGCCAGAACGGCGGAAAAACTGCTGCAGGCTGCAAAAGTCAAGCTTGTTAGCCTGGTTGGAGCATCTGCTCTGACTCTGGTTCTGTTTCCTTCTCTTTCTCTGTCTGTTGACCAGGCCAACAAAAAAAAAACAAACAAAAAGAAAGAAACACGTCGAAATGAGTGCAAATTTATGCAGAAAGTAATTAAAAGTACTGTTGTACGGCCACTGTGTGCCATTGTGCCTTTGCGCAGTGGGCGTGCCGCTGTAGGCCTGGCAACGGTTTATAGCGCTTTTATGATTATACCATTTGGCTGTATGTGTGTGTGTGTGTGTGTGTTAAGAGCAAATTTTAATGAAGTTGCAACATTAAAATTGCACAGTGCCCACCTTTGACATTTGTTCAAGTACTTAACACGAAACTTGGCCAAAAGATTCTCGAGTTCAATCCTCTTTCCCCTTCCCCGCACCACTACAGTATACCTATAATTGTTTGGCTCTCATTGTTTACCATTTAGTAGCTGTAAGTGTTTAGTGGTTGGTGTTTGTTGTTGTTGTTGATGATGGTGTTGCAAACACCGTAAGCTAACGAGCTCTTCATCAAAGCCCAAAACCAACAGAGCCGCATCCACAGGGAGTAGCCTTGCAACTGACCCACTCGACTAGGGTTGCCAACCATACTGTTAGGAACTGTTATACTGTTTTTCACTAAATTATACTCTTGGCTGTTGAAAAGCATAAAAAATAAAAAATACTGCTTTCAGCATTCAAATGCATAGTACTATACTTCTAATCTAATTATAGATCATTGGCGAATTTTCATCGATATCATAGCAATATTATATTGTGTATAAAGGTGGAACAAATATTCAAAACATTACATAAATAAAATACTGCTTATTTTTATAAAATACTGTTTAATCCTAAGACCTAAATCTACTTTATATTTTGTACAACTAGTTGGCAACCCTGCACTCTCCACTCGTTACTCGCCACAGTGTGGAAAAAAGCACAATCAATTTTATGGCTGGCCAAAATGTCTGAGAACTGAAAGTGGAGCTTTGCCTGTTGGCAGCCCTTGGCATAAATCCACACAAACAAGAGCAACAACAACCAAAACAACAGCAACATTTTGTGGCAAGACCAAGTGCAGGGAAGTGTTGGATGGTCAGGCAGATTTGAGAGCATCGCCGCCCACTTAATTTCAAGACTAATTGTCAACATGCGGCCTCTCGGCAAACACAATGGGCGTGGCTGTTACGGGTGGCGAGGCTAACAATTTGTAAGCAAAAGGCAATGCTCTCCGCACTCCACTCACAATCCACCACTCATGATCCACCATTCATGACCCACCCACCACTTACGACTTAAAACTCTGCAACTTAATTTATTAAAAATTTAAAAGAATCTCGTGGATAACCCAGATCAACAGAGGGTTTCTGTTATTTATTTTTAAGTCTGCTTATGCGCATTTTATTTTGTGCTGTCCCTTTGGCATGTGTATTAAAACAAAATGTTAAAATCAACAAAAAATAAACATAAAAATAGTATTTTATGAAGTTATGTTTTGCCAGACCTCGAAAATGCCGCCGAGGGCATATTAAGTTGTGGCGAAAATATAGCAAAATATGAAATACAATGCATGAATAGTAAATGATACTTCAAACGATGCAGCGGTGCGTCTGGTCTAAGTGCTCGAGAGGGAGAACAAACGAAGCGGTAAAAAGGAGAGCGGGTGAATCGGGTAATCAAACAATTCCTCTGAGCTGTCAATTTAAAAGAGAGAACAAACGAATCGGTAAGACCGCGGCCATTGCGCGCCTAGTAAATAAGAGAAGGAGTGAATCGGTAAGTCTATGAATTGCACATAAATGCCAATAAGAGAGCGCTTCATCAGCTTAATGCTGGGGAGGAGAAAGAGAGAGTGGGAGCGAACGAATTGGTGAGCTAACGGCGTCTACGTTCACTTCGTAGACCGCAACAAAGGAAGGGAGACAGATGGAATCGCTGCAAAGTCACAAGACTTAAGTCTCAAGTTTTTTGAAACGCTGAGAGTATTAAAGTAACAGTTACTAAAGCATGGACTAACCGCGTTGTTGGATATATTGCCTTCATTTGTTTAGTTGCGAATTACTTCTATATATCTATGTATATATATATTTATATATATAAAGAGACAAGTCAATTCATGTTATTCAAGTCTGTCTAACATTGCGCTCAAATTATTTATTGGCCATTCATTTGTTTGTATGGGCTGTTAAACCATTATTAAAGGCATAGACATAATCGTCCACTCATTCCAATCATTCAACTCATTCAGCTTATTCTACTCATTCCACTCACTCCACTCATTCGCTCAACTTTATTCGGCAATTCATAATTCAATCTTGATCTTGCGCTCCTTCAATTCATAAAAGAACTGAAAGCATTTGACAATTGTGTGTGTATATACACATGTATATATATATATATATGTATATATATGTATGTGTGTGTGTTTATGTGTGTGAGTGTATAAGTCCAAATGTATCTTTTTAGCTGCGGACAATTCACAATTAGCACAAATCACATAAGCATGACTAATGCGGTTATCTTAGAAGCAACACTGAGTCACCTAACAGAGACCCCCCCAGTGGGACCATTGTGTGTGCCCCCGTTCAGCAGCTACCCTTACTCCAAGTGCTGCCACTCAATGAGAATGTGAACTTCATCTTTTGTCGTTGTGCCTGTCTATTGTCCGTAGTCTGTGCTCAGTAGTCGACAGACATTAGACACGAGACACGAGACACCAGTCGCCTATTAGCAGCCAGCGGCAATTTCATGCTGCTCGTGAGTAAAATCTATGGCCTTATCTTTCCGTCTCTCCCATATTCTCCCTCTCTGTCTTTCTCTATTAACACTTGAATGTAATGCCAAGTGTTGGGCTCTTAGTTCTAGCCAGGATAACAGCACACAATGTACAATGGCAGTCATTTTCAAGCATAAATAGCCCCAAAGGCGCAAGAACAAAAAAACGAAAACAAATTTATTCAATAGTAGGGATGGTGCCCAATGGTAAAGAGCAAATGTTTAGTAATTTAGGGACAATATAGAAGTATTAAGTATTATGCTAAACATTTTCGAAAACTGAATTCCATAACTAATATCGATCAATAATATCGATAATTTCGAATCGATATCGACAATTAGTGGGTAATAAGTAATGCATTTCTGCTCTAACTCAATCCATTTACCGTTTCACTTTGATCTAGAATCTATACACTTTGTGGGGCCTGCCACGCCTCCTTCTGTCTATTACACCTATTTCGACCTTGCATAAATTGAATAGACCCTTTCTGTTATTTTTAAACACAGGTTCCTAAAACGAAAACAAAGCATGCAAAACGAGAGACTAGTGACGCGTCAAGACTCATAGAAAAGAGCAGTGGGTGGGCGTGGTCGGGAGCGGGTGGAGCAGGTGTGGCAGTAGCATAAATAATTCCTGAATATGCGACGTGTTAACAACGCCTCGAGACGCCATTGATAGCCGCAAGGGGCATCTAATCTCACGTACTCTACTCCTGTTTATAAACTTAACGGCTAACCAGACCAACTGAGCAACGCCACAGGGCGAAAAGCGTAACAATAACTAAAAAAAAAAAAAATAGCACAACTAACTAAATAACTTACTTAATCAACAAGGGTTCAGCTACAGCAATACCCTGTAATTTCGATCTACAAAAGCAGCTTAACTGCTTGAAGAAATGTATATGATGGAAATTTGCATATGAAACAATAATAAATAATATATAATGTGTATTATAATCTCTAAAATAAAATATATAACATATGGCAAAAATATAATACATATAATAAATATTTTAACTTACGTTGTGTTTATTTTAAAATATTATAAACATTAAATATACAAAAATATATTAAATAATGTAGAAAAATATTCGAAAACAATTTGTTTCGCTATACCAAGCATGTTCTTTTGCTTTAAAATTACAGGGTATGCAAGCTAGAGAATTGGGCAACTAGGCGTAAAACTGCCAAAAAGGCGTTTAACAACACACACACACACATGTAAGCGATACTTTTGCCTCGTCTGATTCAGTGCATTTACGTTTAAAGTTGCCAAGTTTTGTTTTCTCTAGGCAATTTTTTCTATACAGAGCGCGTCGCGTTGGAAATTCTATGGCAGCATTGACTGCTACACGAAGGAAGAGAGAGAGAGAGAGAGAGAGAGCGATGAAGAGAGATACACACAAACACACATACACCGTAACCCCACAGTCACACACACACACACACACTCGCACATTTACACAGCTGTAGTCAACTTTTTGTGCTAAAGTTTGTTTTGCTAGTTGCTAGCTTTTTTTCTCTTTCTCTTTCTCTTTTTTTTCTCTTGTGCTTCGCTGCATCTGCCTTGGCCGTTTTGGCTAATGCCAAATAGCTTTCGGGCAGAAGACAATTGAGACACCCACACAGCGACACATAATACATGTATGTGTGACAAGGGCAGGCAGTTAGTTATTCATCTAAGCGGCAATAGGGAGAAGAAAAGGTTACAGAGATTTCAAGCCCCAGTGCATGCACACTAGCAAGAAAACACACACACGAAAACACTTACACAAACACACACATACACACACACACACACACACACACATACTTAAAGAGACATGTATGGAATTATGATGGAATGGACCAATAAACCACCATATATATGCGATATATACAATATATCAAAAGGAATGGCAACCAGGCCAGTTCAAGGATGCCTTGAAAAATTGTTTCAACTTTTCAATTGAATTTTCAAGTGTGCAGCAACACCAGCAGCAACAACAACAGCAACAACAACAGCAACAAAAACTACAGCTTCAATCAGCAATTCCTGCATTTGTTGTTGCTTAGCATTTGTAGCTTTATTATACTCATCTGCCAGCGGCAAAATATTATTCTCTTTGTATGTGTATGTGTGTGCAAAATTTGCAGAGAGCGCAACTAATCAACTACAAAATTGCATAGAATTTTAACCGTTTGCTCTTAACGCATCAGAGAGAGGTAGAACCAATGAAGCGGTAAAGCCATGGACTGCGCGCTCACAGCAAATGAGTGTGTGTGAGAGAGAGAGAAAGACAGACAGAGAGAGAGAGAGAAAGAGAGAGCGAGAGAGAGAGTGTGTGAATCGTTTTATAAATGAATTGCATAACAATGCAAACGAGAGAGCGCGAATCGGTAAGAAGTCAGCCATTGCGCTCAATGTGAGAGAGGCGGTGAATCGGTTCATCAATAAAGTGCACGACAAGGATAGCAAGATAGCGCTGTGTCTGCTCACTGCTGTCAATACAAGTGAGATGGAGAGAGAAAGCAAATAAATCGTTAAAACATCGGACATTGTACTTAATAAGTAAATGAGAGAGGGACTCAATCGGTTCCTTAGTGAATTGCACTTCAATGCCAATAAGAGAGTGATTCGTTGGCTTAACGCTCTCATTGCAAAAGAGAGAGTGAATCGGTCAGTCTTTGAATCGGTAAGCTAATGCCGACTACGGTCACATCATAGACCGCAACAAAGGAAAAGAGACAGAGTGTGGAGCTGCATAAGACTTATCTGTTTGAGTGTCATTGAGCTAAACAAATGATCGAGTAAAAAGAGACGAATAGAGTGCCGTTGCAGGCAAAGCATACAGTGCCATCTCGATAAATGGGACAATTTGAGTTCGGTTCAATTTCTCAATTGAATTGTCAAGTGTGCTGCAACACCAGCAACAATAATAACAACAACAATCAACAAAAGCTTTGCATTTGTTGCTTTATTATGCTGAGATGCCAGAGGCAAATTTGTTTTTCTTCCTTTTTTTTTTTTGTTGTGTTTGTGTGTTTTGTTCAGAATTCGTACAAACCGAAACTAATCAACGATAAAATTCCGTAGAATGTTAACAGTTAGCTGCATATGCATTGGCTCTATGTTTATGTATAAGTATTGAGTGTGTATGAGTATGAGTGTGTGTGTGTGTGTGGAGTGTGTGAACGTGATGTATGTATATGCATGTGTGCATAAGACCATGCCCTCTGCTTTCTATACTATACTATTGAGCTCTAACATTTGTAATAACATTCAAACACACACCCACACACAAACACACATCTACACACACACTCAGATGTATATATATAGAGTACTGGCTGCACTCTATGCAAATTGTGGTTAGTAATAAAATGCTGCTGGCATTTCTGATGCGCTTTACAGCTTAATAAATACCCTGTAAAGGGCTTTGAAATAATGAAAGTTGTATGAACTTCTAGTTTTTGTGTATAAAAGTCTGTTCTATATAAAATTTTAAATATTTTTCTATAAGCATATTATAATTTAAAAGCATATAAATTGAATATTAATTATTATAAATAATTAATAGACATTATTATATTAACATTTTTCCAATCTTAATGAAAGATACGCTAATACATTTTTTTTAAATGTTTTACACAGTGATCTAAATATTATAATTTCAGTAAATTGTAAAATTCGTTAATTTATTTAAACATAAGAAATAGGTTTTCTTAAACAATAACTCAATATTTTCAAGTCTTTTGTAATAGGCATCTTTTTTTTAAGAATCATATTACATTTATATATGCCATAAATTGTGCTTACTCAAATTACTAATTTCTAATTAAATATACCTTTAGTTATATAATTCTCTTATTATTCACAGTTTTCCAACTAAGAGTGGTCCAACTTTCAAGGGGTTGCAAAATGTCAAAAAATTTTGTTCACACGCCAGTGTTGGGCAACTTATTAATTTTTGTTCCTTTTTTCGTTTATATTTAAACATTGAGTAAACAAATGATTCTTTATATTTACTTAACGGTTGTTCATCTCCGTAAATTGCATTATATAAAAATGGAGTAATATAAAACCAGTTTTGTTAATAATGCTGTCGAAGTCGTTCGTGTCTTAATGGAAGTTGCGTGAGTGCGAAAGAGACAACGTGTTGTTAACAGGGTTGCCATATTAGCTTTTATATTCTTGAAATTTATAATTTTAATTATTTTAAAACTTATTAAAACAAATTCTGCATAATTAACAAAAAATAAGAAATTATTTTCTATATAATGGTAATTTAGATCTTTCCTACGATCGGTGTTTAAGACTAAAAAGTTTGGTCGTTTTAAGGTAGTTGTACAATTTATATGTTTTCGTTCAAGATTTTATGATTTAGATAGCTTTGTTACACAAAAAAATGAAAAATTCATATTAAAAATTTTGGATTATCGGAACAGAGAGCAGTAATACTATTTCTGTATGTATACTTCGTGTGTTCGGGTCGTTTCGTCGGGTAGCCGAAGTAGCTGCCATTTTGAAAGCCGAACCAGTAACCCGACAGTCGTGTGAAAAATCACTTAGTGCTGTCACAGCTACATTAAAATCACAAATTTCTAAATAAAATAATATATTTATATTTAAAGTGCAAAGAAAGATCACTGTCGCCTTCATGTAGGATTTACGTTGATATACACAAGCGATAGTTAGAGCAGCAAATCAATTAAAATTAGCGCGTAAATTTGTTGTTGCTGCTGCCTCTGCCAGCGTTCTGCAACAGCGCTTGTTTATGTGTATGTGCGTGTGTGTGTGGGCGTGTGTGTGCGTGCAGTGTGTGGAGCGTGTGAAAGTGTGCGGTGTGTGCATTAACAAATTCTAACTGCAAATCCACGTGCCAGCAGATACACCAAAATGAGCAGCCCTTCAGGCAGCGACACTGCCCTGGCAGTCGCTAGGCCGGCAACATCGGCTACGCCGACAACACCGGCACCACCAGCGACTCCGTCGCCGTCGCCATCGCTTCGAGTGTACGACTTTGATTTTCTGTGTAAGTTTGTCAATCGCTTGCCAATAAGTGAATTTTGCTAAGTGCTGGTGGTGGTTTACCTTTTGCAGCATCGAAATATGAAATTGATGGCAGCATTTTGGAGGAAGAGCGTCGCTTTTACCTTAAGATGTATCCCACCGTGGATATCGTTAATCAACGTAAGGTGCACTGCACTGTTTGCCGTCAACATATTGGCACAGCACCGACCGCGGAGAATAATATCAAAATGCATCCCATACTGCGGGTGACTCACTGCATCAAATGCCATGACTTTTACAATAGCGGAGAGTTCTCTAAGGGTGAGGACGGTTCCGAGTTGTACTGCCGCTGGTGCGGACAGGGCGGTGAGGTTTATTGCTGTTCCACCTGCCCGTATGTGTTCTGCAAATCGTGCATCATTAAGAATCTGTCGCGCGGTGTCATTGTGGATATTGAGCAGAACGAGAACTGGAACTGTTTTAAGTGCACACCCAAAATCCTATGGCCTTTGCGCGCACAGCACTGGGCACTCGTCAACTATATAGAGACGCAAAAAAAGTAAGTTTTAGTTAAAGTTACATGAATATCTGTTATAATTTGTGCACTTGCTTTTACAGTGGCTTACAATCGATGCCGTTGGCAGAGACAGAACTGCGACGTCTCATGCACAAGGATAATAGTAATTGCTGCCGTTTAGCCAAGGCAAAGGCTAGCTCCATGTCCGACTCTATGGAAAGTTTAGAGTCAAATACATCGAAACGCAGTCACAGCAGCTCCATTACTTCAATAAAGAAAATTGCTAGGCCGCAGGGTCCACCAGCTAAACGCCCCAAATCTTCCAATGATGAAGTTGTTTGCACTCCCGATCTGCTTAGCATGTTGGAGCCAGACTGTCAAATTTCTGTTGCATCAAAGCCGGCACCACGTCTAACACCGGCTGCTCACATCACAACAACACCGCGCATTGTGACCGTTCAACAGAACTACACTGAACCCAATCCAAGCCCTAGTAGCACCAGCACCATAAGTATTAACACCTCTAATGGAAATCCCTCTGCAATTCCACGCAGCAGCCTGCCACCGCCTTTGGTGTTACGGAATTCGGGAATACGTTATCGACCGTTATCGACTATACCTAACTCGGCCCCAGTGGTGCGACGCACTCTGGTGCCCAATTCCGTACGTAATCCTGGACCCGTGTTCCACACAATAAATGGATATCGCGTAGATCTGAATAGTGCAGCGCAGCAAGATTCTTATCGCCTGCCCAATGGTCGTCTTATACAGGTAGGGAGGCTGGAACGGTGGAAATTGTTAGAAGATTAATATATTCATTGATTACTTGCAGGTCAAACGCCAAGTGCCGCAAGGCTCACAACCATCGACAAATCTAACGCCTGCCCCGATTACGATTAACCCACAAGTCGTCATACGTCAACGGCCAGCTGCGCCGCAGCGCGTTCTGCACAACCAGCAGCCAGGCTTTGGCTCCAATATGGGCATCTACAATCCGCTAACCAACCAGCAACAGCGCGCACCACAAGTTGTCCGTATTAACAATGGCACCCAAGTGCATTCGGTTAATATATCGACTCAGTCGGCTTCAACGCCTGTTAATAATGTTAGTAATAATGGTGGCACCACCATTACGATGGGTGCCACAGCGGCGGCCAAGCCGTCAACTCTGGTGCGTCACGTGTTCGCCGGAACTCCTATTGGCAAGGCACGCGCGCAGCTGCAGGAGCAAATTTTTAGTGCCATGGATATCTGCACCCATCTCACGGGCAAAGTGCAGACCTTAACTCATTCCAATGCGTACACTCAGGCACGCAGTTATATGGATCTCAAAGAGCTCTACATCCACCTGTCTTATCTAATGACCTATGCCATTGGACGCTTTAAGCAGCTGCAGGATAAATGTCTTGTCGACATGCGTGAAATGGGCTTCAAAAACGACGCCAACAGTTTAGAGAATGGGCAGCTGGCTGCCGGTAAGTTCAAATTTTGCTTCAACTATCAACTAAAATTTGTTATAGAGACCTTCTACACATGGTATACATTCCTACTTGATTCATACCTGAATTTTAAAATCTTTCAAGCTTAGTATACTAATAAGATTTGTTGTTACAAGAATAGTTCTGAAAACTTCGAATGTAGTTATTCAAACATGTATAAAATCGATCGTGTTATATATATAGTTATTCAATCGACGCTCCACAGACATCGCATATCTGTGAAAAACTAATTCATAATTCTATAAGCGTTCATTGTCTTTTGTGAATATTTCAACACATGGACGGGTGTTTCGTAAACGATAAAAAATAAAAATTAAAAAAAAATATCAAGAAATTATTACATTATGTTGATATGGGTAAGTATCTTATGTTATTTTGAAAAACTCTGCGAGTTCCATTTCCTTGGCTTACGTGAAAATTCAGTCTTAGTTGTTGGTCCATGTGTTTGTCAAATATCCAAAAAAGCAATGGAAACGAATTCAGCAGCAGTTTTTCGCTAAACCTGCGGCTTCTTCTCTCATTTTCACTTTATTGCAGCTGTGGATTATGTGGCATATGGCAAGCTGGACGATGTGGATCTTTTCAATACGGGCAGTAATAGTTTTCACAATCAGGTGTATGAGTATCGAAAGAGTTTGCAAGTAAACTTAAAGGAGGGAGAATTACCTGAACCGCTGCCGCCTTTAATGCCTCTGGGTATACGTGCGGATGGTGATCCTGAAGATGAGGAAGACGATAAATTGCGTAAAGGACAAC
The DNA here is from genome assembly GCA_037040025.1 of Sphaerogastrella javana. Taxonomy (NCBI): domain Eukaryota; kingdom Metazoa; phylum Arthropoda; class Insecta; order Diptera; family Drosophilidae; genus Sphaerogastrella; species Sphaerogastrella javana. The sequence continues at coordinate 13,228 of JBANCZ010002792.1, forward strand.
CTCAAGAAAATAATGATACTTTGAGCGACAATGTTGACGACGATGCTGATGACGACGATGATGATTTTAAGGATGGATATGATGCCCTCGGTACCGAGGAGAGCATGAATCGTAACGAGCAGGCACATGCCTACGATAGAAAACTAACGCGTCTGATACGCGAGTATCCATCCATCTGGTGCACGCTTCATCCGGACTACGGCAAAACGGAGGTGACACGCCAACTGTGGCGTGTCATTTCTAGCCACTTCCCACAGGGTGTTGACATCAGACAGCGCTGGAAGAATGTACGCAAACGTTACAAACGCATTGAACGGCAGCTGACACAGGGTAAACGCTATAAAGGCTATTTTGACAAGGCTACTAACTATTTGGCCAATCGTGATGTAGCACCAAGTGAGTGGCAACCAGTCGATTGTGGTGAAACCGATGACGATGGCTTAGAACGTAAACAATTAAAGGTCATAGAGAGTACCATCCATAAAGAGCATCAGGACTTTGCTGATGTGCGACAGCAACAACAGGCAACAGCGGCAAAACCTGTGCGTCCACTCGAAGTGAGATCCATTGATCTGCGCATTATTAATTTTGCCAAAAGTCATCCAGTGCTCTGGCGCAAATCTGCAGATCCAGAGTTTAACAGCATTGACGAGCAGACACGAAAATCGCTATGGTTAAATTTTTGGAAATCAACGCCCAGTGAGTATAATAAAATATAAATAACTTAAGATATTTTCAATAATCAATCTTTCATTCTCACAGACTATCGCTGCGAGTACATTGTGGAGCGCTGGCAGCAGATGTACGAGATGTACAAATCATTCCGCCTCAAAACCATTAAAGACAAATGCACATTTGCCAATCTGGAGCTTAAGTATTCGAAGTATTTGGCCAGCTTGTATTTCCTCTATAAAATTGATGAACAGGATCTACGCGATGAATTCGAGCCCCTTCAGGATTCTGTGCAACAGCCTATTGATAACGATTCAACCCAGAACTCGGCGGGCAAGCTAAAGGATATGCCCGACGATAAACAGTTTGTGCAACAACTTGTGCTGGCCATGCGTGCATATCCCACGTTGTGGAATCCACGCCATGTGGACTACAATGATGTGGGCGCGCGGGAACGTCTCTGGGCAGAGCTCGCCCGTAGATTGCCACGTTTTCGACGTGATGCACGCGCCGGTGATCGGCAGCCAGGAGTTGATCTACTTGGTGCGCACCGACTACCCGCGCCGCGTGCACGACATGAGCTGGGCCAGCGAAGCCAAGGCGATCATTGAGGCGTCCGGGCATGTGCTGGGCAGCGAGGTGTATACGGTG
>JBANCZ010002793.1:0-14544 GCA_037040025.1 Sphaerogastrella javana
AGAAGGCTGAGAAACTCTCCAAGGAAGAGAAGATTGAAGAGGTGCCATCCACAGGACCTTCCAATGAGGTCCCTAATATAATTAGTCATTGTTAGTCATTGTTAACCAATATATAAGTATCATAATAATTTAAGGTGTGCTACAGTAATGTTACTTGTTCCTCCAAAGTTTAAAATTTGGCCGGAAGAAGGGGTAATTTTTAGCTGAATCGACTCCGCTTCTCTTCCTGATCAAGTATGTATGTACTTTGTGGGGTCTGCCACGCCTCATTCTGTCTCTTGCTAGATTTTTTTGTGGGGCACCAAGAAATTACGAGGGAGGACTTAAAAGAATGTTTGTGTGTTTTCTGCTTTTCGCCCGCTGGAGTTGATTTAGTCCGAGTGAGTGAAAAAATGTGTTCCAATTACACTGGCTGTTTAGTTAATCTCATTGAATATAATCTAAGATTAGTGTGCAATCGATGTCTTATACAATAATAGTAAAACTTGTATTTGCCTTATCAAATTAGTATTAGCTGTAGCCAAGGTGCTCGATAAGAAACTGGGAAAAACAGAAAACAAAATAAATGTTCGTCAAATTGCCAATTTATTGAAGCATGTGACACAAACAAGGATTATAAATTGTTGGTTTTTCTAGGATTACACCTTTTTGAGGTTAGCCTTAATCCAGTCTAGAAAATAATATACCCTTGCATAGACACCCGGATGTGTGGCCAGAGCGCACGAATTGCCCCAAGAGACGACTCCATGTAGGCGACCATTAATGATCAGCGGTCCACCTGAGTCACCCTGGCAGGCATCCTTACCACCCACACCACGTACACCGGCACATACCATGGACGCCGTAATGAGATCATTGCCATCATCATCTTTGCCGTAATCTTCATTGCATTGATCATTACTAACAATCGGTACATCGACGGCTTGGAGCTGTACCGGGGGGCTGCCGCGAGGTTGCAAAGTACCCCAACCAGTGATGGTGGAAATGCTGCCTGCCATCGTGTCGTCAATTGGTAGTTCAATAGATTTAATGGAGAAGTTATTCACCGGGAGTGCAATTTTCAAATGGAGTATTGCGATGTCGTTGTCATAGTTATCCGGGTTGTACTTCTCATGCATGACTATCTTTTCAACAGGAACCATAACACCATCGGTTCCATTGCGCAAACTTGTTCCAGCCACTACCATAAGCTGACTTTCCAATGTGGCAATGATGCAATGAGCTGCGGTTACTACAGTGTAGGGGTTGAGTATAGATCCTCCACATGAATGTGTGAATGGCGCCTTGGGTGATATTAGCGATTTGCGACGCATTGAAATTTGATGCGGATAATTATAGATATTGGTATCGTGTCCACCGACAATGCGTCCATTCGGTAAGCTTAAATCCTGAACAGGAAGTGCCCAGCCCATTGCCAACATGCAAAGCCCTAGGCTGACTATTAACAGGGTCCCGTGCGACATCTTCAACATTGGCCAAACGACTGAAATAAAATCACACAATTTTCCGTAATCATCAAATTGTAAATGCACCTTATCGAAACAATGGTCAACGATGATTAGTGGTTCAAATTTTGGCTTATAAAATTTTAGTGGATACATTTAGTTGGCTCGCTTACTAGCGATAGCGTTGATATATGGGGCCTTTGATAAAGTTCTATGCCTAATATTTAACGTTTCGATTAATACGTAATTTGAACATCATTGCGATGAATTAAACATTTTTAAATGATACGATAAAAAGGCTTGTTGTATAACCACCAATTACATTTAGGGAATTCAGTTCTCTGCATAATATAATATAATACATTTTAATAATGTTATATCGGATCTATTAACCATAATCAATAATATATCCCATACGTCAATATGTTAAATTTTATTTGATTAAATAACGTACTTATTTCAATGTTGCTATTAATAACTACTTAGACGTTATCCCATTGTCAGCATTATTTCCTTATTTATTTGAAATAATAATATTTTCTTAATAATAGTAATCCTATTTATTTGCAGCATACGCAGCTTGCTGCTCAGCAATCCAATCCACGAAATGCGGAACAGCAGCGTAAACACCAGCATACTCGGCACGAGCACAGCCTTCACCCCAGGACACAATGCCGAGCAGCTGATTGTTGACGACCAGCGGTCCACCAGAGTCACCCTGGCAAGCATCCTTGCCGCCGTCGGGCACTGCAGCGCACAGCATGCTGTCGGTAATGGGGCGCCAGTAGTAGGGATCCTGGCATTCCTTATTGTCTACCAGCGCCACCTGTACCTGCTGCAGCTGGTAGGAGCCCAAGCCACCCTCTGAGGTGGCGCCCCAGCCGGAAACGGTGGCAACTGTACCAGCTGCAGGTTGCTGCCTAGCCAGTTCAATGGATGATATCTTTGCATGCCTATTAACTGGCAATGGTGGCGAGACAAAGATAAGTGCTATGTCTTTGTCTGTTATGGATGCATTGTACTGTTCATGGGGCACGAGCTTCTCCACTCGTGTCACCACACCACCATCCATGTCCGAGCGCACCTCGGTGCCAGCAACCACAATGAAGTTCTCCTTCTGTCGACCATACACACAATGGGCTGCTGTAATGATGAGTTCTTCATTTAATATACTGCCACCGCAGGAGTGCGCATAGGCGCTGGTGGGGCCGGTGCGACGACGCAGAGACACCTGGTAGGGCAAGTAATACGTTGAAATATTGTCGCCTCCAACGATTCTGCCATTTTGGCCAGTACAGTCGCCAATTAGCAGCAATGCAACGATAACTGCGTTAAGAGTGTTATACATTTTTAGTGTTTGATCATTGACTAACTGGACATGCGAGGCCAAGCACCGTTTGGAGGTATCAGTCACAACAAAAACCCTCTAGCACCAATAATTGCTGCTATAAATTGCAAAGATAAGAGCCATGCCATTGTTGGGAATACGCCACGAATTTTAAGTTGTATTGGCTTATATTAGCTACAATAGAACATTGATCCAAGTATTCAAAGACATATAGCCACTGACTTTCACTATTATTAAAGTATATAAATCATATTGGAAATATGAACAATAGTTATCAAACAGTTCTATATATTCGATTTAAGAAATTCATAATACGTTTTAAAAGCATATAACAGAGAATTGCTTGGAACACTCAAACAAATTCAAATACTGATAGTTAGCTCTCTTCAACTACACATAAAGAGCACAATAACGATAATTGATTATAAATTGAAAGCTTTAAAAGCTTTATATTCAGTTAAGAGTTTACGTTTATAACTAAATGTATAACATACTTCATACCAAAAATATTAGGGCTTATAGATTCCCCCCAAAGAGAGCTAGACATATACACAGTAAATTCATATAATCCCCCACTTCGCTAATGCAGTCGAAGATATTACTGGGATTATACTAAGCTAAATCTTCTTAAAGGCAAGAAGAAAAATCAAATTCCGAAGCTTCATGTCGTCTGTGGCTAAAATAAGAGAGACTATTAAAAACAATAACCTTTCGGATAATTCATTGCTTTTGTAAATGTTAACCTGATCACCTAATTTATTTATAAGAACTCAATAAAAGATCTGTCTGTCTGTTATATAGACAGCTAACTAAAACCAATTCATAAGTTTTCATGGTTATCTATCTATTGTTCGAACGCCCTTTTATCAGTCATAGACACCAAAAATCAAAATTAAATTTTGTATTGCGGCACCTATTATGTTTATTTATCTCTATTTATATTGTTATATATATTTGTTTGTTAGTGAAATGGAGCAATATAATAAAACTGCCCTTCCCTTGACTGGCGCTTACTAAGAGTATCGTTCAAATAAAAATATGACTACATTCATGATAACTGTTCTTTTTCTATTTATTACTGAAATAGTATAATGTTTAAAATAATAGCAAAATAAATAATTACGCATTGCATACGTGGAAATCTTAATCAATTCATTATCTGTTCAACACAAAATTGTACAGAATTTTAATTAAAAACAAAACATATCTATACGAAATAGTTAATTTAATTTGCTATGTTATAGACATTATTATTATTATTTATTTATTATAATTTTTTATTTTTCACTGATTGTTATGAATGTAAACGAGTATCTGAATGAATAGTATGATAGTGACATACACATTCAAAATTTCCTATGACTCTTATCAGTACGAGTAGGAGCACTTGAGCTGCGGCCAATTAATCTGCTGCTGCCCAACTATTGAAACTGTCCCCGCAATCAATCAAATAGAAATTATTTGCAATTTTGACAAGTCATTCCGATACACCCATTGCTGTTGATGGCGTGTGTCTAACTTCAAATAAGATAAGACCTGAAACGCATCATATCTGAGGTATTGAATACTTACACCATGGTTAATAGCTTACGAAACACCACTTATGAGATATGCCCGATACGTCACAACCCGGAAACGAAAGACACAAACTTATGCATGCGAATTTATTTATTGAGGATATTTACATTATCCCTTCTCGATTTATCTAGATCGAGTTGGCAGTATTGATTACCCAGGAGCGCAGCACTGACACATCAGCGTAGACACCAGGATAGTTGGCATAGGCACAGCCATAACCCCAGGATACAACACCAACGAGCACACCACCGGACACCAATGGACCACCAGAGTCACCCTGGCAGGCATCCTTGCCGCTAGCAGCAGCACAGATCATTGTGCTTTTGATTTGACTGCCATAGCCATAGGTGGACGAGGAGCACTTGGCCAAGCTGATAATGTTCACATTCACATATTGCAGTTGGGTGGGAATGTTGCTTGCGCCAGAGGATTGGGTGCCCCAACCAGAAACAGATGCGGAAGCGCCATTAGCCGGATTGTAGGTAGCCAGACCAATAGCCTTAATAGTAGAGCTGAATGACAGAGGCGAGCTCAAGCGGATGACGGCAATATCGTTGATCATGGTATTGGCGTTATATCCCTGGTGATTGCGGAAGGCAGCAACCTTGGAGACGACACCACCAGAACTCCAGTAAGTCGAACCAGCACGGACACTCAAAACGGAAGTTGACACGGACTGCAAACAGTGGGCAGCGGTAACGATAATTTTAGACGAGTAGATAGATCCACCGCAGGAGTGGCTACCGCTGCGCTGCAAGGATATTTGCCATGGATAACTGCTGATGGTGGTGGCGGAGCCTCCGACAATGCGTCCATCGAGCTGTGGCAGCATACCCTCAGGGAGGGCAGCACCAAACGCACAGGCAACAACTGACAATACGATCGCTAACTTAAACATGTCACTACTAATAGAAACTGCTTGAGTTACATCGCTCCACATGCGCTTTTATACGTTTCCAGCAAACGATTTGTTATCAGAATGGGAGTGAATAACGACCCATTTCAAGAATGACAAATGAAAGACATTGTGGTTTATATTTGCTTACAAATTTATTATGAATGTCTTGAAGAGCTATTCGTCGCACAGCTCACGGGCGACATCCTCAATCCATTCGTGGAAGTGAGGAACATCAGTGTAGACTCCAGGATATCTTGCATCAGCGCAGCCGTAGCCCCAGGACACAACACCAACTTGCTTACCACCAGAGACCAATGGGCCACCAGAATCACCTTGACAGGCATCCTTCTCAACGCCAAAGGCACAGATCATGCCGTCCTTGACCTTCGAGCGATAGCTGTATTTATCGGATTTACACTCGTCAATATCAACTATTCTAAGGAAGACAGCCAAGAGATGATCGGGAATGCTGCCACCGGAGGAAGTAGTGCCCCAGCCAGAGACAACAGCATCAGCGCCATTTCTGGGATTACTGGATGCCATATCAATAGCACGAACGGCTGACCGCATGGTGATCTCTGAAGCAAGACGAATTACGGCAATATCGTTTTCCATGGTCTTGGAATTGTAACCCTCGTGATTTCTGAATTCCTTCACATCAGAAACGTGGCCACCAGAGCGCCAGTAGGTTGAGCCAGAACGCACTTTAATTTGGCTCGCCTTGATCGACTGCAAACAGTGAGCAGCAGTGAGAACAATTTTGGAGTTATAGATTGATCCTCCACAGAAGTGGCTGTTATAACGCTGCAGGGACACCTGATAAGGGTAATCCTCAATAGAAACTTCGTGACCACCCACAATGCGACCGTCAAGCAGGGGCAGCATACCCTCAGGTATGGTGCCGGCTAAGGCGCAGGCAACTGCTGATAGAAGAACCACAAATTTTAACATTTCTTCTGATTTTATGACAAATTTGTAATTTACGCACCGTTTATATAGCAAAATCTGTGCAGTCGACAGATGACATAACCCATTCTATACCTTCATCTCTTGATCAAATCTTATATCTCAAGAGCTGTCAAACTTTGCCATTGCCACTTAACAGTGCCACGATTATTTTTTTTACTTGTATTTAGTTCTTATTTTTAATTTTAATTTTATTATCTACGATAAGTCTCAAGTACTACTGAAAGTTTTTAGCCCGAGGTACTATATAAGCGACAGCATATTCCCGAAAAATCACAATTCAACTTGCAATATGTTCAAGTTTGTGATTTTGCTATCGGTCGTTGCCTGCGCCTTTGGAGCTGCTCTCCCTGAGGGTATGCTGCCACAGCTCGATGGACGCATTGTTGGAGGCACTGCCACTACCATCAGCAGTTATCCTTGGCAAATATCCTTGCAACGTAGCGGTAGCCACTCCTGCGGTGGTTCTATCTACAGCTCAAGGATTATTGTAACTGCCGCTCACTGTCTTCAGTCAGTGTCTGCGTCTGCATTGAAAGTTCGCGCTGGATCCAGTTACTGGAACTCTGGCGGAGTGCTCGTTAGTGTGGCTTCCTTCAAGAATCACGAGGGATACAACTCCAAAACAATGGTCAATGATATTGCTGTCGTCCGTCTATCTTCCGACCTATCTCTTGGTTCAACCATGAAGTCTATCGCTTTGGCCACCAGCCAACCTAGCAACGGTGCTTCCGCTACTGTTTCAGGCTGGGGCACCGAAAAGTCTGGCTCCAGCAGCATCCCCGCTCAACTGCGATTCGTGAATGTTGACATTATCAGCACCTCTCAGTGCCAGTCGATCAAATATGGTTATGGAAACGAGATCAAGGACAACATGATCTGTGCCGCTGCTAGTGGCAAGGATTCCTGCCAGGGTGACTCTGGTGGCCCATTGGTTTCTGGTAGTCGCCTCGTTGGTGTTGTGTCTTGGGGCTATGGCTGCGCCGCGGCTAATTTCCCCGGAGTGTACGCTAATGTTGCCAAACTTAATGGATGGGTCGTTGCTAATGCCAAATAAGAACTGGTTGAACAAAATTAAAACTTGTTCAAAATAAAAATATATTGCATTGAAACATTAAAAAGCGTTATTTATTTATTTCATTTCTTTAAAAACGAATAAATCTTAAGCAGCTTTTGATTAATAAAAAAAAAGAAAGCAAATTTTAAAAGGCATAATTTGAAGCTCTAAAATAGTGCGTATCTATTTAATTTTTTTATATTTTATTTATTAAAACATTTGCAAACATTACTCAAATGAAAAACATATTAATAAATGACATGCTTAACAAAAACATTTTAAAAAATAATTGAACTTTTAACGAAACTTAAAAAAAAGATTCGAAAGATGTAATGTAAATACATTTCTAGTATCAATATACAATAATCTTTTACGGTTAAACAAGTTTGTCTTATTAAAATTAACTGATTGCATAATTAAGGTAATGTAATAAACTAAAAGAAACACTGTAAACAAACTAAACATTTATGGCATATACAACCAATGTTCATATTAGAGCTCCCATTGGCCACATTTTTGAGTGTTTCACTCTTATGTACTTCACCGGATGCGATTCTCAAGTGTTTTGAGCACTCAAAACTTTGGTTTGTTGTTTTAATTCTTCTTTATATATATACATATATATATTCATAGACTGCGCGTGATAAATTAAAGTAGAAAATACTGATAGGACAAGCATACTATATAAATATAATTGAATCTTATCTCGCTAATTCGGTTAGATAGTAAATGCCAGCGATTTAATATAAGCTCAAAGTTTGGCGATAGTTCACATACAATATGTTCAAGTTTATCATCTTGTTGTCCCTCGTCGCGTGCGTATTTGGCGCTGCTCTTCCTGGGGGGCTATTGGCCCAGCCGGATGGACGTATTGTTGGTGGCACTCCAACCACAATTAGTAGCTGTCCTTGGCAGATATCTTTACAGCGCAGTGGAAGTCACTCGTGCGGTGGTTCCATATACTCGACTAACATTATTATAACTGCTGCCCACTGTCTGCAATCGGTGTCGGTGACTACATTGAAGGTGCGCGCTGGCTCCACATACTGGAACTCTGGTGGAGTGCTTGTCAATGTGGCTGATTTTAAGAATCATGAAGGATACAATCCATACACCATGGCCAACGATATTGCTGTCGTTCGTTTGAGCTCTCACCTGTCCTTTAGTTCGGATATGAATGCAATTGCCCTGGCCACTAGTTCACCCGCCGATGGCACAGCGGCCACCGTCTCTGGCTGGGGTACTCAGTCCTATGGATCCAGTTCAATTCCCAACCAGCTGCAATATATCAACGTCAATATTATCAGCCAGGAGCAATGTGCATCGAGAACGTACGGCTATGGTAGCGAGATTCAAGACTCGATGATCTGTGCTGCTACCAGTGAAAAGGAATCCTGTCAGGGTGACGACGGTGGCTCACTGGTCTCTGACGGATTGCTCGTTGGAGTTGTGTCTTGGCGTATAGGCTGCGGTATTGCAAGTTATCCAGGTGTCTATGCCGATATTGCAAAGCTCCGAACATGGATTATTAATGCCGCCACCGCAATCTAAAATCCAAACAATTTATATAGCTTAAAATATTGTATAACCAATTTGGCGATGTCCACTCAGAAATTAATGAATTGTTTAAATTTGTTTGATTATTTAAACACAGGAATTAATTGCATTTGGAGAAGTAGGGGAATATAATAATAATATAATAATACTAATATAATAATACTAAAATAATAAATAATAAATAAAATTTGTTATGGCTATTCTGTAATTAAATTGTTTACGAAAATAAATAAATTCTTGCCTGCTAATTAATTTCGGTTCTGTTTTTAAATCAATTTCATTGACGTCTGAAAAACATACACACGCAATCACACATAGACCTATAGATTATAATAATCAAAGAAAAAGAAAAACAGATAAATGTGTATACTTTTTGATTTAAATTCGATAATTATTTTTACCGCTAAAGTATTTATCGATTGCTTCTTATCGAATGGTGCCGTTTATGAGGCTGCCACTCTTTTGTCTAAATATAATCGATGATTTTGACCAACTGAAGTTTTAATTTTAATTTTTTTTTTCAATGTTTTGATTTAATTAACATTAAAAAGACACATACGCATAAAATTTTTATAGGAAAAAAAAAAAAAAAAAATTATACCATACATGCATGCATGCTAAAAAATTGTTACTAGTCCTAGGTAGGAGTGAAATATATGTATTTATTATAATTTATTTCACCAATTAGTCTAGATTTTAATTGAAGAAATAAATTATAATTTAATGAAATAAATTCATATATTTCACTTCTTAACTTGCAATGTATTAATAATAAAAAAAATTGGTAGAAATTAAACTTAGTTCATACAAATATGAATGTTTCTATAGTCAATGCAGAGATAACTTTATATTTAAAATAACTTTGATTATTAATATTATTATACAAAGCGCAAATAAACGTTATGTAGTCTCATCAGCTATCTCTCGATCTGCAATGGTTTTTCCGTGATTTTTTTTCGAGTGTCAACCTAAAATCTTTTCTTGTATTTGTGGTATATTTTTATTTTTATTTTATTTGATAAAAAGAAATTGAATATATTCGATTAGAGCTACACATACAGATAATGGTCACCTCCGAGTAGTATAAAAGACCAATGGACTTTTACTAAGAACTCATTGTACTTGCAATATGTTCAAGTTTGTGATCTTGTTATCGGTTGTTGCCTGCGCCTTTGGAGCTGCCCTTCCTGAGGGTATGCTGCCACAGCTGGATGGACGCATTATCGGTGGTTCTAATACAAACATCGAGAATGTCCCCTGGCAGGTCTCTCTGCAGCGTAGCGGTAGCCACTCCTGCGGCGGATCTATCATTTCAGAATGGTTTATCCTCACTGCTGCCCATTGTTTGCAGTCTGTGTCAGCTTCTATTCTCAGTATCCATGCTGGATCGACTGAATGGAACTCTGGTGGCGTTGATATCGGTGTTGAGAAATTCAAAAATCATGAGGGCTACAACGCCAGAACTATGGTCAATGATGTTGCGCTTATCCTTTTGAAGACCCCACTAAGCTATAGTTCTACCATCAGGAGTATTCCTTTGGCCAAGGAATCACCTGCTAACGGTGCTGATGCTTATGTTACTGGTTGGGGAACAACAACTGCCGGCTCCAGCAAAATCCCAACTAATCTGCAATATGTGGCCGTGAAGATTGTAAGCCGAAGCAGTTGCGCATCCAGTAATTATGGCTATGGCAGTGAAATAAAGGAAACCATGATTTGTGCAGCTGCTACCGGAAAGGATGCTTGCCAGGGTGACTCTGGTGGTCCATTGGTGTCTGGAGGTGATCTTGTTGGTATTGTGTCTTGGGGCTATGGATGCGCCCTAGCCAATTACCCCGGTGTTTACTGTAATGTAGCTGACGAGCTTTCATGGATTATCGATAATATGGCTGCAATGTTATAACTTCCTTAAATAAAACATATATTGCACTCAAAATAACTTATGATTTCAAAAAAAAGGCAGAATAGATATAAGAGTAATCAGCGATAAAAAAAATATATCCAACAATAGGGACTGGCCCGACACTGCATTTAATATTTACGCTACAGAATAGTATTTTATGGGCAGTATTGAATTTTTGGGCAGTTTAGAATTTTTGGTTTGGTATATTATTTTTAGGAATAGGTACAGTGTATCCGGAGCTGTATCTATAATCGATTTCTCGCATCGAATTTTTGATCGAAATTAACTAACACTTGCACCTGAAATGCATGCGTTTAGTATTTAGATAACGGCTTGAGATTACAGAAGGGAACAAAGAATTGTATATGTATAAATATTGTATATTTGTATCTTTGTAATCACCAGACCTGCAATTGTTTTTCCATGAATATTTTTAGATGGCCAAACTTGAAACATTGCTTAAATTCGAAGATTTTTTAAGATAAAAATTTATTGCAATAATTGATTAGAACTGGAAGTTCAGATAATAGCCACCTCAGTGTACTACCTATAAAAGGCCACTGAGTTGCAACGAAGAACTCATTGTACTTGCAATATGTTTAAGTTTGTGATCTTGTTGTCGGTTGTTGCCTGCGGCTATGGTGCAGCTATGCCCCAGGGCGTGGTGCCGCATCTGGATGGACGCATCGTTGGAGGCTCAGATGTCGAAATTACCGATTTCCCCTGGCAGATTTCACTTCAGCATGATGGTAGACACATCTGCGGCGGAACAATTTATAAACCTCATATAATTATAACGGCAGCTCATTGCGTATATGATACACTCGATTCCGAGCTGCAGATCCGCGCTGGCTCTTCTAAATGGAGATCAGGTGGTGTGGTAATAGATATTCAACGTATCACAATTCATGATGAATACGATCCCAATACTATGGTCAATGATATTGCTGTGCTTCATCTAGCTTCCTCTCTAACTCTTGGAAGCACCATAAGCACTATCGGCTTGGCCATCACAGCACCAGCTGACGGTTCTGCTGCTATAGTCTCTGGTTGGGGAAGCGAATTCTATGGCGGTGGTATTACCAACAAACTACAAGCTGTTAATGTGACAATTATTAGCAAGGAATCCTGCCAACTATCTGGGTATGGCAGCATGATCACGGGCCCCATGATATGTACCGCCGATAGATTTAAAGATGCCTGCCAGGGTGACTCCGGTGGCCCCTTGGTGTCAAATGGTGTCCTAGTTGGTATTGTTTCCTGGGGAATTGGTTGCGCCTTTTTGGACTATCCCGGTGTTTATAGTGATGTGGCAGCACTCGAAAGCTGGATCATCTCTGTTGTTAAATAGCAATTCGATACATATACGAATTAAATAGCATTCAAAAAAATCGATTGTTAGCGTAGCCTATGTATGGTTGATAACTAAAAGAATAGAAAACAATGGGGCTTTATTGAATGAAATGTATTTCAAGGGCATTGCTCAGACGCTGAAGAATTCCATAGTCGGCTCTTGGTCTTGGCATTGTTTTTGTCCTGTCACAAATGATATTCGGAGCGTTAAATTAACAATTGTTTTGAGCCGAACAACAATATTTTGTCGAACTATAAAAATTGAGTTTGTTTTCCTACGGTTGCTTAGGTAATCCACTTTGAATTCGCACCAGTCTATAACTGTCTCGATAAGTGATTATCCGATGATTATCGTTCACAGCCCCTGAACAAGCGATAAGTATACGTATAAACATGGCATATCATCAAGGTGCAATCAGCTTCCAATTGACATTTTCTTCAGTTGTATTGCTTTCTTGGTAGTGCAATTAATTGGCGATGCGTCGAAAAGATGCCCGAATCTGATGGTGGATCAAACTCAGATTTTGAACTAGTACCAACAAAACGAACCAAATAAATCATATTAAGGAGCGCAGTTTTTCAAAAACCTATCTACCATGTTGTGGGAGGGTTACCTGTGCTATTAATCGGTGTGTTTGGAGTGTGTTTTTATTATAAAAATTAATAATTTAAACATAAAATATATAAAACGGTAGAAAAAATGCAATAAACATTTTTTTATAACTACAGCAACAGTTGCCTCCATGTTTGACAGTTGAGCCCATTTAACTAGAAACATTTGCGATGAACAATGCTGGGACCGACTTCATCGTATTCATTAGATTCGATCCACATGTTTTGGAAGCTGGATAGTGATGCTAAGACCGAGCCACCCAGCCAAACGGCAAAGCAACGATCAGGATTTGCTGTGATCTTGATGCGCATCGTTGAGACGGTCATCTTAGAGATGTCCTGGTGCAGACGCACCTCAATGTTACGGAACATGGTGGTGCCACCGGATAGCACTATGTTCGAATACATGTCACGGCGTAAATCCATGTCGCATTTGAATATAGAATTGTAGATGGTCTCATGCAGGCCCGGTATCTCGTAGCCAAGCAGTGCTGGATGGAAGAGAGCCTCTGGGCAACGAAAGCGTTCATTACCAATGTGCACCTTTTGGCCATCGGGCAATTCGTATATGGTGTCTAGGTCATGTTTCGACTGGGAGTAGCGCTGCATCTCTTCGTCAAAGTTGGTGGCAACGTAGCACAGTTTCTCTTTCATTTCTCGAACAATCTCACGCTCAGCGCTGGTGTCCAGCTTAAAGCCACGTTCCGTGAGTAACTTGCTTAGATAACCGGTTAAATCACGGCCCGCCATATCCATGCGTACGCAGGCATGCGGCAGCGCATAACCCTCATAGATGGGCACCGTGTGTGTGACACCGTCGCCGGAGTCGACAACAACGCCAATGGTGCGGCCCGTGGAGTAGAGGGACAGTACTGCCTGTATGGCAACATAGAGTGCGGGCACATGGAAGTTTTCGAACATGATCTCGGTCATCTTCTCACGATTCTTTTTGGGATTCAGCGGCGGTTCTGTGAGCAGCACTGGATGAGCATCCGAAAGGACCCGCAACCGTTTGTATGTGTGATGCCAAATTTTCTCCATATCCGACCAGTTAGTTACCACGCCATGTTCAATAGGGTATTTCAGTGTTAGAATACCTCGTTTCGTTACAGCATTATCCCCAATTACACAATCGTCAATTGCCGAGTCCAAGATGACGTTCATATGACGCGGTCTGCCTACTATGGAGGGGAAGACAATGCGCGGTACGGATTCATTAGAGAAGCCAGCCTTACACATGCCCGAGCCATTGTCAATGATTACAGCGACCGACTGATCTTCTGTCTGCATTTTACTAATAGCTGCAGGTCGAAAGAAGGCGGGATTGAATATGTAGCTTGAGCTTGAGTTAAAAATTGAATCTGGGAACTTACAATGCTTTAAAAATTTGATAAGAATTTGTTGTGCTCTGTGGTCGGAAATATCGATTTGAATTCGAGAAGGTATACGAATTCCAGACATATTTTTCTGTGAATCAATTTTATTATTCGGTTATAAATATTTTTATTTCAAATTTGTGCCACTGGCAGCAGACAACCCTGTTCGGCTATACAGGTTTTTTTTGTTTGGTATTTAATTTGGTATATTAATATCGGGCATTTTTAGCGTTTGCTGTGAGCTGTCACACTTGTTTTGGGCTATCAGGTAAGCCAAGATAATTGCAAATTTTGTAATTGAAATACAAATGTTTAACTAAAGTTTACATTTTCAGTCGGTTTACTATAAATTCATAAAATGTTTTTGGCCAAAAGAATTACCAATGTGGCACGGTAAGTGTAATTATTTAATAAGTACAAAACATAACATTACCGGTCGATTACATAAAAC
>JBANCZ010002794.1:0-14544 GCA_037040025.1 Sphaerogastrella javana
CCTGTTACACACAAATCGACTTTGCACAAAGTTAATAGACCCTTTTGTGTTTTTTAAACACAGGGTCTAAAAAAAAACTATTAAGTGCATAAATTATGGAGTCAAGGCAAAAAGAGCAGAGCCCTATCAGTGTAATGGCATATCGTGTACGCATTTGCAGGTCTATATCGCATAACCCACATGTTTACATTAAAAACATTAAAAAAAAAACCATTTCAGTTATATAACTATATATTCTATGGTTATTCTAGAAGTTTTTACATTAGGTAAGGTCAGAAGAACATAACATGCTAATACTTAGTCAATTTTTGATCTACGTTACCAATGTAGTTCGATTATTCGTGTAAGTTTCGTATTTTCGTTGTACTAAATACTTTAACATCGAATAGCGAATATACAGAGGCAGCATTCAATAAATGAAAACGCAGTATGTAGAATTCTGTTAAGTTAACAGAAATCAAACAGAAGGCTAGCGTAAAACATGGCAGCTTAACATAACATTTTTCATTTCTGGCGCGCTCTTTATACATTTCTGTTATCAGTTGTATAATTATCCTGCTAAGTTAACAGAAAACCAACAAGCTCGAACGTATAAGATTAACATATCATTTTTCATAGATATTCAGTTTTTTGCTCTGTTATGACTTTCTATGGAACCAAATGCCGATTACGAAGCATAAAGTAAGGCAGAATTCGCAGTGTTGCCATTGCCGTTGCTTTTCGGCTTTGTTGTCAAATTCGTGCGGGGTAGTATGAGTTTCCAATCAATAAATAACAAATATATTTGCTTATTGTATGAATCAAACAATCATTTAAAAAAATTATTAAGAAGGCTTGCATAAACAATAAAAGCTATTAATTGAATATTTAGAAAAAATATTAAAATATCTACATAGCAATTCATTCTATATTTTACACAGGGTATTAGCAATTGCATCAGCTAATGCTTTGCAATTTCATCATGTGCCTTCATATTCTTTTACTTCCTAGATTTTATTATTCTTCGCGTTCTTCTTCTACTGCTCTGCAAATGAAGCTCACACCGCTTCCTTATGCACTTTGTGTGCCTCGTTGAGCGACTGTACAATGCGAATGAGAGTAGAGCATTTCGAGTGCGTTGCGCAGTTGATTTATTGTTTTATTGCCATCGACGCAGAACCAAAAACGAAATCAACAACAACAACAACACCGAAGCTGATCTGTACACTGCGAAAGTGCGACAAGGTTGGCCTATACACACACACACACACACATGCACATAACCATATGCCCCTCTGCATAAGTATGTATATATGTGTATAAGCTCAATCCATTGCGTATTCTGTCTCTTTTGCGCACATGCCAAAGGCTCAACTCAATTGAAGATGATTCTCACTCAGAGCAAAATATTTCGATTCATATTTCATATCGAACTCTCTCTCTCTCTCTGTTTCAGAGCTCTCTGATTGGACATTGGTAAAAGAGAAAAGGTTTTAATAAAATAGACAAATGTTTTATTTATGTTTTATTTGCGTTTTATTTGTGTTTTATTGTTTCGATTGTATTGATTTTAGTTCAAGGCTCTGTTGCTATTAAAGGATTTGCAATACTAAGCATATCGCGTATCGATATCAATATCAACTATAATAATAATGAGCAAACTTCAATAAACCAAAAGTCGATATTGACAAATGAATATAATGACCACACGCACGCAGCGAGACTAACTAAAAATAGTTAGTCGCTAGCACTGACTGAGATGACGCCATCGATCGTTGGGAATTGGGAATTGGGTGTTGTCGATATCCAAATCATCTGGCAAACGGACGACAATCCGTCCGTCTCTCAGAGATGCGGCTTGATTAGCCAATTTATGGCACGTTCCGCCAGCTGCGGTGGCGCAGTTGCTGCAGTGCCTCCACTTGCTCCATTGCCTACAGTGGCTGCAGTGCCTCTACTTGCTGCTGTTGCTGGCCGACAAAAGAATTTGGAGCGAGCGAGCGCATGACCATAAAGTGACAACAGCAGCAACAGCAACAACAGCAACAACAAAAACAGCAGCAACAACATCAACAGCAACAACAGAAACAGCAGCAGCGGCAGGCGACAATTTTGCTACAAGAATGCCGGCGCAAGCCAAAAAGCAGCGCCAGTGGCTGAGCGACAGAAATTATTGCAACTGGCAACACCGACTAGCAAAACACCCTTCTCCTCTCCCCCTCCCTGGCTAACATATGCTGCATAAGCGCAGCCTGTGCCCGGCGCATGTCAACATGAGTTTCATAAATGGCAGCAACAGCAACAACAACAACAGCAGCAGCAGCAGCAGCAGCAACAGCAGCAACAACAGCAGCAGCAGCAGCGTTTAGTCAATGCGTTATGTTCTCTTGTTCGCAAGTTATCGTGGTTGTTGTTGTTGTTGTTGTTGCTGTTGTTGTTGTATTTATGTGCTCGTTGTTCTCGTTGTTGTTGCTGTTCTTGTCGCTATCGTTGATGTTGTCGCTCTCGCTGTTGTTGTTGTTGCTATCGTTGTTTTTGTTGCTGTTGTTGTTTATGTTGCTTATGCCTATTTGTGTTGCTTCGGTATTCAGTTCAATTTTTTTCTGTTTTTTGCACAATTTTATTTATTTAATTTTTGCTGTCTGTTTTTTACTTTTGCAGTTTTATGTTTGTTTTGGCTTTGGTATACCCCCTACCCCCTACCCACTCCACCAACCAATTTCCAAGTTATTGTCCATTTGTCCATTTGTCCGCTTGTCCGTTTTTGGCAACTGGTTATGAAGTCTCATTTTCGTATTTCTCTTAATTAAAAAAAAAAAATCAAATAAAAAAAATATAATGAAAATGATAAAAATGATATATGAAAAAAAAAACTGCACTAATTTTTAATTAGACGCATTTCATATTATATAATGAAAAGCCGTTTGGCAACTAGCCGCTCTGACTAACTAAATACTTAATTGGCCGACTGTCATTAACCATTTATCATTCACAATTTATCACATGGCATTCACAATTTATCATTTACCATTTACCATTTACCATTATGACTATTCATTAACTGTAATAACTCAAACTACCTGCCTCATAACTCAATGCGATCGTACCGATCGTAGCGATCGTTGCGATCGAACCGGTACACCAGTTCCACACTTGGCTCTATGACCAAAACATATAGATTTCATACATATAGTATGAATCGAAATTAATAAAGTCGCTTATTAAGAGTCTGTCGATGTGACATAAATTAAATGAAACCCGATAAGATATACTATAACATAACGATAAGGTGCAAGTGAAAATCGCACGGTCCTACTGATAGTAATAAAATATATTCAAGATTATTATTAACATTAATTAATTAATTAATTAATATATTAATATGTAATAGTATTACATTTACACATAAATTATGAATATTCGAACATATAATTATTTTATAACAGCTAAGTTTAATTTATACTTAAATTGAATTTAATATAATTTATATGTGACACAAAATATTAAAATTTCCATTATTGAATGGATTTATCTTCTAACTAATATATGAACAAAATTTTCTTTTGTTTAATTTGTTAATCATAAGTTTTGAATTCATTATTTTATTTCACTCCTATTATTTCGAGAACCATATTGTTGTTATAATTTCATTAATAATTTTTTTTAAGCATTTTTGATTGATTTTAATTTGTTTATGTATTATTATATTTGTTAAAAAAAATTTATTTGGGCTAAAATAAAAGCTCTAAAATAGTTAATTTCAGCTTTATTCAACAATTCAAAATGCGCTTCTTTTATTTTGATAACAACTGTATATATTATTATAATTCTTTATAACAATTTATTAGAATTAATATAATATATTCTTAATTTGGGTGCCCAATCTATAATCAATTTAATATGAATTTATTCTAGTGCCCACTATCAAAGCCCCCTATAATGACTTTTGCAGGTGCTGCCAGGACTAAGAGGAAGAGAAAACAGTTGTCCACACTTTTTGTCATTGCCCAAAACTTTGCTAAATCCAGAATCAGGATACCCTCTCTATATAGCTTAACAGAGCTGGTAAATATACACCCCATCAACGGTACGTTACGGGTAAACACGGTTTAGGGCCGTCCACTAATGGTAGGGAATCTAGGAATAACATCCGCAGTATCACAACGGGCCTATGTGTTCGGGGCAACCTGAAGCCGCCGAACTTAATCTAATCTATCTTAGCAGTTTTTGGCTAAAGACTCAAATTAACAACAAATTTAAAACATAACGGTTTAGTATAGATAATGTTATTAGATATATTCATAATTTGTATGATATATATTTTAAAACATAAATATTTTAGTTAAATTAAATTTATACACAGATTCCCTATATTTGATGTCTATTTTAAGAATAATATATTAATTTAATACTATGTGCATAATTTGTAAAAAATTTTAAATGGATTTACTTAAGGCTCTAGCTGATTTTAAATGAATTATTTTATAGGGTTGCTTGCCAAATAATACAACAAATGATATATCAAAAATGAAACACATAAATTTCAACGAAATGGAATTCAACCGAAGATTGAATCATTAAAAATGTAAAAACATAATAAGACAACAAAAACAATGAATAAAAAAAATACAATACAACAATATGAGTGTATAGCATCCATATAGCAAAACCTAATCGTTTTGGTGTAGCCATCAGAAATATTTTATAGTGCTAATAAAATCGAACAATAATAATGAGCAAATGGCCCCAAAAAGCGGGCGATTTGAATAACAAGAGAGACGACCTGTAGTGTATAATGGATACATTTTGGGTTTTAATAATAGATGTATGCACAGAAACATAAACAGAAACAGAAAACAAGTGGGAGCAACCCAAAACAGAGACATAAGAGATATGGCCTGTTCGATTTGGTCGATTAGTCGCTGCCAAAAAGGCTGTTAACTTACGCATTAAGCCATAATGAAATGAACTTCCGTTTCGACCTGTGGGCGGTCGATGGGATCGTTCGATCTATGCGATCGTGCGATCGTACGATTGTTTTAAGCGGCAGCTCATTCTAATCTCAAAGAGTTAAAAGATCATAAGTGGAATGACTATTTTCACTTATTTTATTGTCATTGTTGTTATATATATAGTTGTGAGTTGGTTAGCTTGATTCATATGCAGCGCGTGTTAGACGCAATTTAACCAAATTTGTCGGTGCGTATACGCAATGCCGATCGATAAATCATGTTTCCATACATATACCGATTAAACTGCAATGCGATTTCCCTAATAATAGTCAAATGTGCTCAATAAATTGATCACGTACATAGCATACGATCTCTGAGCTGTTGTCGCCCAATTTGAAGCGATCGAATCGAATCGGATCGCATTGTTGCTATACGATCCAAAGCAATCGGTATCGATTCGAACGGAGGTGACACAAATTTTGAACTTGTTTTTGATTTATTGCCAAGCTGACCGACCATAAAGATGTCTGTGTGTGTGTGTGTATATGTATATGTTGGTTTTTTGTCTAATTTAATAAAGTCAAATTCGGAAATTTTTGTAAGAAGCTTTGCATCACACGAGCTTAGCAAAAAGATACAAGATACAAATGTTTATATGAACATACTATCAGATACTAGAGACAAATATGCAGTTGCTGTCTTAGTATATATTCATCTGATAGTATATAGTACATACTATATAGTATCGACGGTCGTCTCTCTCTCTACATAAATCCAACTATGCATCCATTTCAATATTGTCACGCTAGCCGCACCCAAAGCTCTTATTTGTTATTGTTTTTATGTGGAATTTGTTATTGTTGTTGCATTCACCGTGGCATTTCCATTTGGGAGCGACAGCCGTCAATCAATTTGTAAGCTTCGTCATCAGAAACCGCGTGGTTTTGACTGTCATTAAACAAATGACGGCTCTTTTCCTAATTTGTACCGCGTAATTTTTAGTTTTCCTTTAGTTGTTGCTTAATTTGTAAGAATTGTGATTTCGTGATTTACCAAATCATAGCTTAACTCACACTTAAAAACCGCAGAATCTGGAATATGAAGGTCTACATTAGATGTGAATAATGAACATTATTATTATAAGTTAGTAATCAAACTTACTGCTCACTATTCCGAGAACGCCTTATGTAGGATTCATTTTTAGACCCTGTTTTTAAAAAATACAAAAAGGGTCTATTAACTTTGTGCAAAGTCGATTTGTGTGTAACCGATAGAAGGAGGCGTGGCAGACCCCATAAAGTATATATATTCTTGCTGAGGATGAGAAGCCGAGTCGATTAAGCCACGTCCGCCCGTCTGTCCGTCTGTATGAACACCTAGATTTCGGAAACTATAAGAACTACAGTATTCATATTTGGCACGAACATTGCTATATGGCCGATGAAGTTTGTTTCAATATTTGGATACCTTCCCCCGCAATTGGGGATTTCCGTTTTACCAAAAAATACGAATAACAGGACCAATTCTAAAGATAGAAAGTTCTTTTTTGGCACATATATTCACAGACACATTATGCATAAACTGTTTCTTCACATTTGGCATAGCAGCCCCACTCCCCCACAATTGGATACCAAAACTTCAATTTGCATTTCTAGGCGCTTTTATGGAGCTAGGACATTGTGCTTTGGCACATATATACTGATTTTCATTATAGACCCGCTGTTATTTTCAAATTTTGGATACCTATCCCCAACCCTTCACTGGTGGATACCTGAAAGATTAAAATCGGGATACAAGGCGCAGTTTTTAAGCTAGAACGTTGTGGTTTGGAACATATATCCAAAATTACGTTGCACACATACTTTATAATAGATTACCGATATCAAATACCGATTAGAGATATCGATTATCGATATTAATGATCGAAATCGAGTATCAATAAGACTATACAGCACCAAAAATACTGTACTGCTCCAAAAACCAAACCACACCGGAAATACTATTCTGCTCCAGAAATACTATACTACCCCAAAAATACTATTCTGTTCCGGAAATACTAAACACAGGGTCCCTACTGGCGGGCCTGTCCCTACTACGAATTTAAAATTATTGTAATTCATATAAAAAAGAACTTTGTATAAAGCACTAAATCTTTTAGTTACTTTAGTCACTATAAAATCTGATAGTAATACATACACTGTATTGTAATCTTAATTCTTTAAGATTAATTTTTAGTTTTGTTGTAATACTTAAGCAAAGGAACTTTATACGAAACATTAAATCTTTTTGATCACATAGAAAATCTGATTGTAATACAAGGCTTCATTGTACCTTTGTCGGAGACGGACTTCACCAGATCTTCGCCAGGTCTTCAAGTGTTTTTCACGTCAAGACATGGTCGTCTGCCAAGAATGAAATTAATTTGAATTTGCAGGGCGTGAATTGGTTAAGAAAAGCAAGCTTAAGCTCCTGGGTAAGGTGGGGTTGAACGGTTTTTGAATTGTCAAACGGAAAATGGCCAAGAACAAAAAAGAAAGATGACACTTGAGACGGTGCACATAATTTGCCGAGTGAGCACCGAGAACTTTCAGCTAAATAATTTCAAAAGTTTTCTGCATGCGCTGCAAGGCGCACATAATTAAATTAGCACGGCTCCAGGGGCTGGAGCTTGGATCAAAACAAGTGTCAAAGCGGAAACGGAAACGTTGACCCAGCCGTAGAAGTAGTAGGGTTCAGGGTACTGACAGTCAAAAGATTTCTATAAGAATTTGATTTTGGCTTTGCATAGACCACAGCAAGGCGGGGGGAGGGCATTGTGCCTAGCGCACTGTGGGCGTGGCCAGGCATAACCACAAGGTTTTTCAAACTTTACTCATTTTCAAAATTACAATGTTGCCACAAATGGAGAAGTGGCAGGCGGTGGCAAGGCTCTGGTGGTGGAGGGTGTTCTGAAGCCAGCTAGAAAAATGTAAACGTAAGAAAAAGCAAAGTCAATCGGAAAAGTTGTTGACGCCGCCAGCAGCATCCTTTGAAGCTGCCGACCACGAGGTGAAGCAAGAGCAGAATGCCGCACAGAGTGTGGGGCCTAATGCCAGGCCCCTGCCAGATAAGCAACCTTGCCACAAGGCTCCTCAGCAGCAGCAGCAGCTGCTTCGACCTTAGCAGACATTTTTCTTCGCTTTTTGTAAAGTTTTTCCCAAAGCCCAACCACTTGAGGCTGCTTGGTTACTCTCTATTCCTCTCTCTCTCTCTCTCTCTCTCTCTCTCTTTCTCTCTCTCTTTCTCTATATATATCTATCTCTCCCTTTCCCTCCCTTTCCCAGTGAGGACCTCTCACTGCATCTACACCTCTTTCATGTTGCCTTTGAAACCCTGAGAGAAAGTGAAAGAGAGTAAGAGACAGAGATTAAGATTGGGAAAGATAGAGATGGAGAGACAGATAGAGAGAGAGAGAGAGAGAGAGAGAGAGAGAGAGAGATAGATAGAGAGATAAAGGAGCATAATATTGCACGCATTTTCCAGGCACGCACAAAGTTGCGCTGAAGGCGGCGGTTGCTGTGGTAAATCAATTTCTGCAAATGAGATTTTTCAATTATAAATCAATTTTCGATTAAAATTACTTTTACGCATTTTCCTTTATATTGACAATAGATAGTAGCGCTGCTTTGTCTCTTAGTCTGTGTGTGTGAGTGTGTGTGTGTGTGTGGTAAGGGAGAGGGTTTTTTGTGGTGAAGAACTTTTTGTGTGTTCTAAGACCCTGTGTTTAAAAAACACTTAAGGGTCTATTAACTTTGTGCAAATCTAAAATGGGCGTCACAGGCAGACGAAGGCGTGGCCTGGCCAACAATATATGTATATACAACATCATATGTATATGTATAACTGAATATAACCGTCCGTCTGTATGAAAACCTATAGGAGTTACGAAATATTTGACACAAATATCAAGAACTAATAAAAGATCAAGAAAATCTATGAGCCGAAATGCAAGAGTCCACTGCTACAGAACTAAAGTTGATAAAGGAAGCCTTATCAGCTATGCAAGACGAGCTGAAGCTGATCAGAGATGATCGAGTACACCTAAGGAGCAACAGAACATACCGATCGACACCTTTGTACCTATGAAAACCGAACTAAGGCTGATCAGAGACGATCAAGCGATCATAAAGGATCAAGAAGGAAGAGCAAAAGGTCACTGAACCAAGACAAGCGGTTATCAAAGACATACAAGTAACCTACAAAAGAAACTGTAATAAGGTAACTTCCAGTAGAATCTATAACATAGACTACCCCAGTTACAACCTGAGCTTATTTAAAGTGTTATGCGATGCGGATTCACATGAAGTAGGCTGGATGGTTATTCTGCATAGATTAAATGGTAGTGTGGACTTTTTTTTAGAGTTTGGGACGAGTATAAGAAGTGTTTTGGTAACATAGCAGGGGAATACATTTTCGGATTGGAAATGATTCATGTCCTAGCGAATGCAGGTATGGTATAATCTAAAGAGATTAGGTGATTAAGGTAATCTAACATGATTAAACATATGTACTTTTTGATCTTAGTGTGATTAAAAGTTGAAAATAGGGTCTACTGAATTGGTTAATATCGAAATGTGTGAAACAGGCAGAAGGAGGCTTCGCACAGACCCTATACTCTGTATTAGGACAACGATCTGAGTCGATTGAGGTTTCAGTTCTTGACAAAAATATATAAAAATTGGCATTTACTTCATTGTGAGAGAATGATATTTGATACATCATCGTATCGATTCCGATTGTACGATGTGCGGTCTCAAGGGAACCAAACAAAACGTCCAATAGTAGGGACGGTGCCCCACAGTAGGAACCGTGTGTTGAATACGTAAAGTGTTTTTGGGACAGTAAAGTGTAATCGAGAAAGTTTGGTTGAAAACTGCGAGAAAGTGGGTGCAGAAATCAAAATTTTGAAACAAACTTCACCTACGTTCGTTATACACTTATTTTTGTTCCAAATATAAACACTGTATCGTGTAATATTCGATTTGTAGGTGTTCAAAGATTAAAGAATATCGATTTCGCTCATAGTGAATAAACCCCTTAGGGTGTTTTTTAAAATGATAGTATTTTTTATACTCTCAGAAAACCTGAGAAAAAGGAGAATGCACTTTGCTTTATTTGCGACTCTTAATTAAATTGTGAGTTATGACCATCGATTTGGCAAACGCCATAAAGGCCACAAAAATATGACTCTACTGAGACGCAATCGGTGCTGCTGTCAGCACAGCTAGTGTGAAGGAGAAGCAGATATGGACAAGCGGATAGAGAGGGTATCGAGGGTATCTAGCATCCCATAAAGCAGACAACGAGGCATGCATAAAGTTTTACGATTCTCTGAGCAACCGTATGATCCAACGAACCATACGTCCAACCGATGTAACAGCCATCCATCCATCCATCCATCCATCCATCCGACCATACACACATACATCAAGCGGTTGCAGCACCGTCCGTTATTAAATTATAAATGAATGAATGCAGTAAATGGCACAGTTGCAGTTGTCGACGAAGTTGGCATTGGAGATGGAGATGGAGATGGAGATGGAGATGGACGGGTTGTCGTCAAGGCAATCGCATTTGCCATAAGACGGTGCCACAGATAAGTATGCGAACACATTGAGGCGCAATTTAATCGATTTGCCGTTTGATTGCACCCAGTGTCCAAGCTTAACTTGAACTCTTTTGCTCAGCTCTAAATTATGAATGTGAATGCGATAGAGAAGAAAGAGTAGACCGAGAGCTACCTTTGTTTATTATATTGTAGAAAATTGTTTAAAAGAATCCGGTTCGCCTGGCAAAGTCTGCGCTTCTTGTTCATAATACGAGACCGTCTAATCTACAGACTTTAAATTTAATAATGACAAGCCCTGACATATCGCAATAAAGCAACATATGGAATCTGTACATCATGCCTATTCCAGATCCCCGAACTCTGGCGACCCTCTTTTTTATGTAACACCGTATGCGGTATGTGGAAGAGTTGTACATCATAAACTTGTCGCAAATATTTATGCGACTTGGCAATTAATAAATTCGTGCCTAGTTGAATATAAATCTGAAAAAAAATAGCCAATCAAATTGTTTATGACCCACACAGGGCCCTGGGAATAGGCTGTAGTTTTATAGCAACCTGGTTACTTTAGGCTGTAATTGTATAGTTGTATAGCTGGCATTTCTGTTATTGTTGTTGGTTTTTTTTTTTCAATTGCCAGTTGGAATTTGCACTCGATTTCTACATGTCGAATGATTGATTCTACCCAATCAAAGGTTGTGACCTCGGAGAGTTCAAACGGTATTAAAAAAGGGTTCAATTTAAAACGCACGTGGCGCATAGGTCGACCAAGTGAGAAGGTTAAACCCGAGCACTCGCCATTTAATATATGTATTATCATATACATCATATATATATTCACCACAATCAATCAATCAATCATAAAGCTGAAATATTATGTTGCTCTTGAGAATCTATAGATTGGTTTTATAATCATACATCAATTTGAAAGTGTTCTGTTATTATATCGATATATTAAGTTGTGGTTTACAATGCCTGTCCAAAACAGATTTGAAATTATTGAATTTGAAATTTTTATACCGCTTGTGGGTGTTTCAACTCCTACCCTAACAAATTACAGTTCTATTCCGTCTTCGTCTTTTTATTTTGGTTTTTTCATTTTGATAAATGTCACACGCCGCGTGCCAAATGTTTTTTCAGCTTGAAAACTGTCGCATTTTCTTGGAATTTCCCGGAAAATGCAACAGCAGCAGCGGGGACATCAGTCTCCCAAGGATACACCATTACACTTAAAGCAAAGTGTCCTGTCTGCTTCTGGGGCTGTCATTGTCCCAAAGCGATATTTTTTTTGTTCATTTCTGTTTCTGTTGTTGGTGGCTTTCCCATTTCTGTATCACGTGTACCGACAAGCCTTTAATTTATGCAGCCCTGGGGAGATTTGGAGGATTTTTTATCAGATTTCGTTGTGCTCCTGCTTCGCCAAGCAATTGTCTGTAATTAGACAAAAAACGTAGTACTTATTCCATACGGGTCGTAGTGTAAGTGAGATCGGTGAGAGCAGAATTCAGTCAGGGAGCGTAAAGTGGGGAAAACGTAATCAATTCGAAGTGGATAGATTGACAGAGCGAATGTACCAATGCACACGATTTATAAATAGGGTAATATAGGGTATTTATTTTTAGAATCGTGTTGCACTTACACTCATATGGTACCCGACAATAAAACAGTGTTACCACAGCTAAAATTCTGCAATGTTTTGAATCAAAAATTGAAAGATAATCTATAAAGTCAAGATTCTATTTATTTTCAGAGAATTTCAATTATATTTTGTAAATTACATAGTCATATTTGAAAAGATTAAATTGAATTCTATATATGACACTCTATATTTAGACCCTGTGTTTAAAAAACACAAAAGGGCCTACTAACTTTGAGCAAAGTCGATTTGTATGTAACAGGCAGAAGGAGGCGTGGCAGACCCCATAAAGTATATATATTCTTGATCAGGATCAGAAGCTGATTCGATTGAACCATGTCCAGATGAATCTGTCCGAAAAAAGGCCAAAATCTCAGCGCTGTTTTACAAACTTTGCCGAATTCTGTACACACACACACACACACACACACACACATGCAACCAAATATTTCTCTAGGTAACCGAAGAACCAACGAATGTGGAACTCATTGAAGAGCAGAAAAAAGCAGGCTGTATAACACTTAAAAGTTAGTAGACCACCGTGTGTTTTTTAATCACAAGGCGTAACTAAGTAACATATTCCTATAATATAAATATCTTTATGTTCACATAAAAAATATAAATTATATATTGCATTAGTTAAATGAGATTATGGTTTTTTATTCAAAAAACTTTTATTAAATAAAATTCATAGAAAATATATCATGTAGTAGAAGTTGAGAACTTTTAGCGCTGCCCTCGCATAATTTGTACATGCGAATCGAATGCATTGTATCAATGATATTTGCGAACTTTACACTGGCAATCACACACATACACACACACGTAGGCACTGAGACTTACATGTATGTGTGTATGTGTGTGTGTATGTATGAATGTGTGTATGTATGTATGTATGTATGAATGTAAGTATGCATGTGTATGTGTATGTATAGGCGCAAAAATGCAAATAAGAAAACTTCCCCTGTGTTTCCCCATTCGTTAGAAACGATAATCAAAGTAAATACATACATACGAAAAAACAAATACAAGCAAAAACACAAACGCAAAAGCAAAAACGCAAACACACGCAGCACTCACACAACAAACGAGCCACTGCTCACGTAGCCCATGGCCCAACAAACAGGCACACAGACACACACACACACACACACACTACAAACACGAACGAACATGCGTGAAAATCATAGCGGTGCCTTTAAAACAGACGGCGGACACACGCACACGTGCATACATACGTATGTGTGGATGTATATTTACAAAACTCAATGAGAATAAAATCAAATACAAATACAAAGACAAAAAGCAAACCGAAAACGAAAACAAAAACAAAACAAGGAAACTGAAGAAGAAGAATACGACTAGTGACAAGATTTGACAGTTGTAAATACATTCACACGCATACACATAGATACATACATATACATAGATCTCTGCCTGCCTAAGCATACATCTTTGTATAGATAATACATTCGCGCACACACGCACACATTCATACATTCATACACACGCATATTTGGGTCAACGGCCCAGATCGCCCATGTCGCGCGTATGCGAAACGTGTAGTTCGCTTCGAGAAAAGGGTCGGTCGCATCATCAAATACATAAATCAATTATGTATGTATGTATAATTGATGTGTGTATGTGTTGTGAGTGTAGTCATTCGTTTGCTTGTACTACGATCGATTCCAGCCCTTTGCCTTTGATATATTACGTGCAGAGTCAGCGAACTAGGCACGTGCACCATTCGAATAGGAATGCGTGTCTTCGTGTGTTACGTCCCCGGTCACAGTCTCACTCACAATCACTGCTCCAGTCACAGTCACTGTCGAAGTCACAATCACAGTCACAGGGCGAGTCGCAACATTTACATATGGCATTAATATTGTTACATAATTGTATATATCATTTGTTGAGTTACATCAAAATGTCTGAAATGTCTACGTTTTTGTAACATATCTGCTCTATGGTTCGTATTTGGGTTTGGGCGTTCTCGGCTTTAAAAAGCACTGGGCACGGGAATTTAACGATCCCTACACAACTAAGGCTCTTTTTGTCTTACTTGTTCGCCCAATTCCAGAACATGAATCCTGCGTATGGTCTCCCATATACAGTGTTCATCAGAATAGGGTTGAGTCGGTACAAAAACAGTTTTTGCTCTTCGCACTTAGGCATCTCAATTGAGATCCTAATTGTCCTTTACCTTCCTATCGTATTCGTTTGTTGCTTATTAATCTATCCTCTCTCCTAGATCGCAGATCTATGCTTGGGTTTACTTTTATGCAAAAGTTAATCAATGGCGAAATTGACTCTACCCAGTTGATTAGCCAGATTAACTTTGCTATTCCCTATAGATCTACGAGAAACCA
>JBANCZ010002795.1:0-14535 GCA_037040025.1 Sphaerogastrella javana
GAGCGGTGGCTGTGGAGGCATTGGTGGGCAGCATGACAGCAGTAAGTGGCAGGCGTGACAACGGATATGCACCGTTAACCAGTGCCGGATGCGGTACATGATGGGGCGCAAAACTACCGTCTACATAGAGACGTGCATGCGGGTGAGCGGCATGTGTGTGGGCGTGCGGATGATGCGTTGGCGGAGCTGCTAAATTATTCTGGCTCGGGCTCTGGTTTTGAGCGTGGCCCAGCGGCATGGGTGCAACCAGCAGTGGCATGGCGGGTGCAGCAGCGGGTAGCTGTGAGACTGTGTGCGTGCGTTGATGATGCTCCGCAGTGGACTCCTGTCCAGATGTAGTAGGACTATGCGTTGGAGCGTATGCGCTGTGTGGTGAGCCTGTGGTGGCTGAGGAGTGCGTGGGACTGGGCGCTGCTGCAGCCGCGGCGGCTGCCACTGGACTGCGTGTGCCGCTGGATCTGGGAGAGGGCGACAAAGTCGAGTTGTTGCTGCTCTGATCGTCGGCAGCTGTGGTTGGTGGCGTTGCAGTAACTGCACGATGTTGCAGCTGATGTTGATGATGCTGTTGCTGTTGCTGTTGCTGGTGCTGCTGATGCTGCTGCTGTGCGGCGGCTATATGGCTGATCAGCAGCTGGCTAATGTGGGGCGTCTGCTGCGACGGCTGCTGCGTGGTTGGCGGCGGCGGCTGCGACACTTGTGCGCTGGACATGCTTTGTCTCCACACGCGACTCTCAATTGTGATTAATTAATCGATTGTTATTATAATGTTAATAGGAAAATGCACTCTTCACTTTGTCTTCTTCTTCTTTTTCACTTGATCTATTTCAATTTTAAAGGTTTTCTATTGTTCTGACGCACGTCTGTTCTCTCTTCGGCGAATCCGTTCCCAATAGCGACTACGAACTCGAACTCGAACTCGACGCGACGAGCGCTGATCAACGACTGAGTTCAACGCCGGCCCGTCGCTTTTTCATATACCATATATCGCATTTACCGTTGATTGGGCTGTTCCCAAAAACTAGTTTATCTGCACGTGCGAGAGTGACATCACACGGTGGAAGAGAGAGAGAGAGAGAGTGCGAGCTGACGATTGCATTGCTTTGCCTGGCAGAGAGCGACGCACAGCTTGGCGTGGGTTCTACACTGTGCAAAAATGTCGCAACTAAACTAACAACAAATGTTTAAATTTGAAAATAAGTATAATCAGTCAAAGTCTCAAATATTAATTAATAAAACGAAATTTATATTAAATTAAATTATTTATTAAGTTGATATTTATACATATATGTATAAATATAAATATATTATATAT
This sequence comes from Sphaerogastrella javana, assembly GCA_037040025.1. Classification (NCBI taxonomy): domain Eukaryota; kingdom Metazoa; phylum Arthropoda; class Insecta; order Diptera; family Drosophilidae; genus Sphaerogastrella; species Sphaerogastrella javana. The sequence goes on from JBANCZ010002795.1 coordinate 1,313, forward strand.
GAGCGCATAATAGAATCATGCGAATTCCTCTTAATGTTATGTTGCATTTAGTAATTTATTTTACTAAAGTTAGTATATGTGATATATATTCAAATTGTAATTTCATACTCAGTCGACTTTTTCTTGCAGTGCAGCATAACTTGATAATTGCCACCACCGCCGTTGCTTCAATTCGTTCAGCACCTTCACTCACAGTGCTGAGTCTGCGCTCTCTCGCTCTTGGCCTCTGTCTCGTTCTCACCATCTCCCTCTCCCGCTCCCGCTCCCTTAACACATTCCGACAACCATCGATGAGTGCGCTCTCACGCGTTGTTTGCTTTCAGTGTTGCCATAATTTTTTGCTGAAAAAACCCCAGATTGGCAAAAAAAAAAAGCAAAAAACCCCAAAAATTCTTTAAAAAACCCTAAAAAAAACGCCAGATCCTTTTTAGTCAAAGAATTTAATAACGTCGTCTATATCGACCAACTCTTCTTCATGGTACACATTTGTAGATGTTCCAATCATTTTTAGGAACTTTGGTGGAACTTTATAATCATGACAACACTTGCCATGGCGCTGCAAACCGGATCTAGAATGGTGACTGAATGTAGTTAATATTTTTAAGATATGTAAGTCATTTTACCTGATGCCTAAAATTGAGTTCAAAGTGCCGACACTCATTCGATTTCTCTGTTTGTTCTTAACCAAATTGACCTGGCTAAATACTCGCTCAACCTCGGCATTAGACCACGGCAACGACAACATTTGAATAGCAATGGTTGAAAGTTCTGTAAATCGATTGTTTCCACCAGAATCACGGTATGCTTTCACTTCCAGCCAAAACTGCACCGTATCTTCCCTGTTCTCCCAATTTATGATATTGATGCTTTGATACTGAAGCTCAATTTTGTCAATATTATCAATACCAAAGTGTTCCAAAAGTGGAACGATGCTTGACTTTTTAGTTTTTAAAATATTACTGACTGAAAACATATCGATTTGACGTAGCAATTCGTAATTGTCTGGAAGTCTGAAAAAAAAACTTATTATAATAAAATCTAAAATTTTTATTAAATTTAAAGAATGTTACCTTTGCTTTAACTGCTTTATAAGCTCAACGACAAACTGTGTGCAACATTCTCTAATTAATGTTTCCTCACTTGGACCTATATTTGCGATTTTTATATGTTTTTCAAAATCGTAGCCCAAATATAGGTCCTTGACTACATGTTTTTCAAAATCATTTTGATGAAAAACATCTATTTCAACGTCCGGTGGTAAAATTTTTTGCTGCAACGCTTTAATGGCAAAAATCAAATCGTTAAGCAATTTCGTAGCATCAACTTTTTCACTTTGAAAGCATTTATTAATATTTTGCATTTCTTTCAAAATAGGTTTGAGAAATAGCAAATATAAATAGTTTGTTTCATTTTTGTAAAGCGAGCCAAGATTTTGTGCCTGATAACACTTTTCCTGCGTTGCAGCCAATTGAAAGTGTAACTTCAGTTCTTCCCACTGTTCTACTATGCGCTTGACGGCCATTTCGATCGAAAGCCATCTTGTGTCGCATACTCTCGGTATTTTAAGCGGGGCCTTTTGGGATAACAAGTAAGAAATATTAGTTTGCTATAAATTAATGATTAAAATAAACACACAATTTTAATAAGGTTTACGAAAAGAACGGTTAATACATGTTAACATTGGGAGCTACAGACGTCACGGGGATTACATATAAGTAAAAAATATACCTTATCATTATTAAGGCATTGGTAAATTTTTTTATATTCTATTTGCCTGCAAGTACTCTTGGAAAACCAGTTGTAGGTAGAATAAATTAAATATTCCAGAGACTCTGGCAAGAAGAGCTTGCAGGCGTGATTAACAGCTAACTGCACTGAATGGCAGACGCACTTAATTAAAATGAGACCAGGTGCTTCCTTCTTTAGTTCAGTGTATACACTTTTATTGGAGCCTATCATAACGCTTGCGTTATCCGTACCAATTCCAATCAGCTGTTTTATGTCTAAATTGCAACGATTCAACTCATACTTAATACCATTGACAATCGATATTGCGTCTCCACTTTCTAAGGTAATAAGACTAAGAAACGTTGATACCATCTGCTTACGTTCTACAGAACAGTAGTTGATTACTACGGCTACATATACATTAAAAAGAGAACATGTAACTAAATATTACACAAAACACAACGCCATGTATGCTTACCGAGTAGTTTTGTAAAACTTACGTCAGTCGACTCGTCTAATATTAGACTATATTTGGCACCACCAATATCGTTGAGTAGGTCTTCTTTGAAATGGCACGCTAAAACATTTTTAATTATATGTGTGCATTTTGTACGGTGCAGCTTGATTTGTTTTGCTGCGTTGTCATCGAAATTTTTGGTACATAACATTCCTAGATGATCCACTGATGCAATGGATGTGTGTTTTGCCACGAAAAGACAAAGAGCAGCTTCGTGCTCCAATGTTTTGGTAGGCAGTTGCACGAATTGTATTTTGTTGGCCTGCGAAAATCCGCTCATACAACCAGCGTGCTTTTTAGTTGCGGCATGTGCTCGCAAATCGGTTAATTTTGCGGCTACACTGCACTTGCAATAGCTGCAGTAAGCCCGGGTCAAATCGGTAAGGTCTTTACGCAGCCACTCCTTGAACTCGCTGTCCTGCAGCCAGGCATCGCGTACCTTTTGTTTATAATTTGTCTTCGCTTTAGACATCACAATCAACACTCTAATAATTAATAACACAAACAATGCATACCGATATATTATCGACAATATTTTAGTGTTGTAAAAGTTTAAGTAGGGTGCACACCACCGACATTGGCCACTGATGCACTGCATACATGCACGGTCAGTGGCCAATGTCTGTCGTGTGTACCCTACAACACTTTACAACACTAAAATATTGTCGATAACCTATCTGTCGTGACACGACAGTCGTGTACTCTGCATTAAAAAAATGCAAATGTATGAAAAATGATTTGATACAAAAAACCCTGAAAAAACCCTAAATCTATTTGAAAAAAACCCAATTTAGGGTCTTCCCCCTGTTTTACAATTTTTCCCGCAATCACAGATCAAAAAACCCCAAATCTGGGGTGAAAAACCCCAGAACGGCAACACTGTTTGCTTTGCGTGCTCTCTTCGGCTCTTCGGATGTCGAGCGTCGAGTGTCGACGGTAAGTTTCAAGATGGAGGCGCTCAGGTCGTGCCAGCTCGCTCGCACTTGTGCTTGGCAAGGGAGCAGGTTGGCCATATGCATGGGGCGTTGCCTTTTGTGTTGGTTGGAAAAAATGTCGTGTGCAGCGAAGGGGGCGTGGCCATTTGAAAATTTCATATAAATTGTTGGAAAAACGAGCTATAATTGCCATCATTATGGAGTGTTGAGCCAGCTGAAGCAGACGGGCAGACGGATAGACGGATAGACGGACAGACGGACAGTCGAGCGATGTATGGCATGAGGCTCAGTTTGGACTTCATAATCAACTTGGGCCACGTCTACGGATCTTTGGTTCCTGGCGCCTCCTGGCACATCATTAGAGCAGCAATTAAGGAGGCAGTTTGTTACTTCACTGACATTTCACGTTCTTCCTGCCGAGTCTCAGTGAAATTTCACTTTGCTGCTGCTTTAAGCTCGAAAATCGATAGTGTCCTTCCTCTGTTTTTCTATTCATACCTTCTTTCAGATTCATGCTTATCCTTTTCCTCTCTTTCCATTTCGTTTTTTCATTCTCTATGTCTGTCATCATCGTATTTGGTTGTCTTCATTGATATTCAATTGTTATGGCCACTCAAATCGGTGTGTCGTCTGTGATGACCGAACAATAAATGATTTGAATGATATGAATGATATAAATGATAGGAATGCTATAGTAAATGATTTCTTTTTATAACTTGCTCGTTCGCTAATGTCCAGTTAATGCATTTTTTATAATAAGTACTGCGATTTAGTCTCTTTGTGTCGTTCTGCCCCTCCACCAATTGGTAGTAGCTCGATAAATGTTTAATAGCCCATACACTTGTCCCATCAAACCCCACAGCTAGTATATGTGCGTCTGTCTGTATGTCTGAGTGTCTGTGTGTGTATTGACAGACTTTTATTGGGGGCCTGATGAATTACTAAGCGATCTTTAAGCTGCTATTATACATAACGAATGCAATTTACTACTATGATAAAATATAGTATCTATAAACCAATAGGAAATGTTCACTTGAACACATAAACAATGAAATATTAAAGCTGCATTTTATCATACATGTTTTAATATGATAAATTATTGAATTTTAAACTTCCTCATTCAATATTTAATTATTCTATATAATATTATATAACATATTTAATCTGTGCGTTATTCATACCATTCAAACTAATTCAACTCTTTTGTTGTTCGGATAATGTCTGTTCCTTAATTTGATCTATTTACCTCTGCCAAAACAAACAACGGACCAATGCAGCTGCCACCAGAAGCAAAGAAGTGCAGACAAGCAGAAGACGGAGATACAGAGAATGAAAGAAAGAGAGAGAGAAAGAGTGGGGTAAAGAGTAAGTAAAGGAGCCAAGAGGTATATCATGTAATGTCCGGAATAGCCAGAAAACTGTTCGCTAACAAGAAACGTGCTAAAGTATATTTTCTTTGGCCACGTACTCAAAATGGAAATGGGAAAATGGGAAACTGGTAAAACGGGTAAATGGGAATGAAAAGCCAAAAACTAACTCGAAATTAGTGCGATGACTGCAACGAACACAGAAAACAAAAGTCTGATTGCTCATTCTTGTTGTTGTTGTTGTTGTTGTAAGAACATTTCTATTTTATTTTCATTATACGATATTTATCTACTCATCCACGTGCACTTCTCTGGCAGTAGAAAAACAGAAAACACAAAGAGAGAGATAGGGATAAAGAGAGAGCTGAAGCAAAGGAGTTTCTTTTGGCAACAAAGTATGAATTAAAGAAAAGATAGTTAGAGTATGTAGATACTTTGTAGACGGCATTGTTTTATTGCGTTTTATTATTCTTGCATTACTATTACTTTCGATAAATTATTGCTCTAACGCGGAATTAGTAGGAGTCATTAGCTGTACATTTGATTGGCATCGCATGATCGAAATTTGAAAAATTGAAATCAATCTATAAATTGTCGCATATGTTGGTGCAATTTAGCATTTGTGGTTTAATGGGCGTGCCAGCCACCCCCGAGCGTAAGCTCAATCCACCCAAGCCACCCCATTGGCAGCCCCGTGCTAATTCAGGCGATAAGTGCGCAATAATGCCATTAAAATTATTTAACACCAGGCGATTCCATATCGAGTATTAGCTCAGCAAATACCAAGAGGGGTAAAAATGCTAGGGGTGAACCAAGACAGAGAGAAAAGAGAGAGAGAGAGAGAGAAAGTGTGTGTGTTGTTTTGGAGAATTACTTTAAAGTCTAACGATTTGTTTGGCCAGCGATATTTTGACAAGATTTTCAAATATTTGCTACAACAATGCGATATTCTATGGTGTGGCTGAGTAACCCTGTCCTGTCAAGGGGGAGGTTGGGGGGTTGGGTTATCATTAATCACTTGGTTGTGTAGTCGCTGACTGGTGCCACACCCACGACATGCGATTGATAATTAAACAAATATTTATGTACAAATAATTGGCATTAAATTGCGTTATCAATAAATAATTTTTTTCAATTGAGCTCATATCAACTGCGCATTTATAGAGTTGCTGCCGCTGTTGCTGCTGTTGTTGGTATTGTTGGTGCTGTTGCATGTTGCTGCTGTTGCATGTGGCAAGAGGGAATGTTTAAGCATTGGCTAATTATGTTGACCGAGTTGCGGTTAATACAACGAGTTGAGTTGGTTAATTTGTTCTTTATAATGTTCAACTTTTTATTATTTTTTTATTTCATTGTAATTTACAATGTCAATTAAGGCACGGCGATTGATTGATTGGCTAACTAATTGAAAGTACAACAGTTTATATACACGATTATACATATTACCCATAAATTGCCATCATTTAACTCATACCAAAATTCACCATACTCACATATTCACTCAATTACCCCTATCAATTTCTCAATCAACAGTTTCATTCAATTCATAAAAACCTCTTTAAATTTGCATTAAATATCAACTAGTCATTGATCTGCTGTAGCGGTACTCATATCATATTATTATTTATGCGAATCGATTCGCCACGATTCACTACGATTCGCTTCGATTCGAGTGCATAATATTTATACGGAAAATTATGACGATAATAAAGTAAATTTCATTTATTGACACAAAATTTTAATTCATTTTCAACATTGAAAAATACTTGGCCTGTGCATAACACTCACCCCCCCCCCCACCCCATCCCCTTTGCCGCTGGCCTATCGCACTCTTGATAAAGTTTATAATTGAGTTGTGTTTTTTTTATTAAGTGCGCGAATTGATTTGCTTTTGCTTTTGCTTTTGCTCACTGCTTTTTGCTGTTCTGTTGGTTTGTTGTTATTTTTGTTGGGGTTCCCGAACGCAAACTTATTAAAAACTGATAAATGATTTTTACGGATTTTATTATATACGTGCACATATATATAGGAATACATATCATATGTATAGCGACAGCTACTGCAAGGAACGATGATGATGACCATAATAATGCGCATACGAAATGAACTGATATGGTATGGTATGGTATAGTTTGGTATGGTATGGTATGGTATAGCATGGTAAATTGGGGTGTGTACCATAAAATGCTCGTGATTATGATAAGAACACGTTAAGCCAGCCTGGAGTTATAAACGAGGATTTAAAGAGGAAATTGTGAAGTGTTAAACGATTGCTAAACGATTACAAATTATTTCAAATCAGCTGTTGGCCATTGAGGGATTAGATTTGCAGATTTCGATTTTGTTGGATTAGCACTGGATTTAAAAAGCACACATACGAAAGAGTACACCATAGATTAGCTACTGCTGTATCTGTATCTGTATCTGTATCTGTGTGAACACCTTTATCTGTAGAATAACTCAAGCTGCGGTCGCGTCTAGTTGCGTTGCACAAATAAGGTTGCCTCATTAGGCGCAGCGTAAACAAATTCGCTGCCATTGAAAACAGAGGAAGGCAGCGAGCACCACGCAATATTGCTGGTGGTGCGGTGGTGCAACCGAGCAGCACCAGAGCAAGGCATGCATCGTTTGGCTGGTGGAACAAAATGTGTAGCAATGCACACGGCGTACGGTGTTTGCTCAGATACATGCTGCTGTGTTGCTGTTGTTGCAACAAAGTTTCTTAACCTTTTCAGTCTGTCGTACTATAGCGCCAGGGCAATCGTCGAACTCAAACTGAAACTCAAACTGAAACCGAAACTGAAACTGAAACAGAGACAAAGAAAGAGAGACAGAGAACCTGGAACTGAAGTCGAGTCGGGTCTTGAGTCGAGTCGTGTCTCTGAGTCGCGACAGAGTTAAAGCAAACGCGAGATAAGGGGCTACCTTTTGGCTGCCTGAAAATCGCATTTTGATTTGTATTCCGTATTTGATCAGATACATCGACGAGTCACATTTACCCTATACATATACAATATATATATTTGTATTTGTATTTGTATTTGTATTTGTATTTGTATTTGAACTGCATTTTGTAATTATTTGTTTTGTAAATTCAATTGCCAGATAATGATGGAGACAACGTTGCTGCTGCGCACACTGCGATATACAGAATACTACATGCATTATCTTCGTATCCTTTGCCAGTTCCTGTACTACGGTCTGTCTGTCCATATGCCCGTTTGTCCTGAATTTCGATATCAGCATTTCATTTTTAGTTTCTTTTTTTTCGGTTAAGGCTTTGTTTAGCGTCTGCTGCTGCTTCCTTCGATTTTTAGTTTCGTTTTGTTGTTGTTTTTTTATTATCGGTTTAATCTGAGCGCACTTATCGTCCGCTCTCACTCTTTGCTGTCTCTTTTTGACGTCTATTATGATGGATTAATTTTCAATTATCAAAACCGACTCGGCTCCCAGTGCCGCAGCTGCTTATCGAGTGGGCAATAGTCGGGCCTTATCGTTTCTTTGGCCATCGCCATCGCCAATAATCAATTTTCAATTAATTCAAACCGCATATCTCTCAAAGCGAGAGCGTAAAAGAGAGAGAGAGAGAGAAAGAGAGAGAGAGAAGTCCCAATCCTCAATCCCTGCAGCATAATCAATTCTGATAGCAAAAAGTTCGTTTGTTATAAAAATGAAATAGAAAATTATAGGAAATTTGTTTAAATGGCACTTTAAGCGTCGTTGTGTCACTTGAAAGTCGACTAGTCGAATACTCGAATACTTGACTACTCGACTAGTGGCCTAATCTAATCTTGAGTCTTCGTCTCCGATTTAATTTATATAATCAACGTGTTTTCATAATTAAAAAATATTAAATTTGTTTATTATAACATACCCAAAATGCTAGCGATAACGCACCTAATTTTCATCGGACATTCGACTCGACTTCTTTGGGCTCTATGCTATGCTATATGGCTTGATCTGGGCGCATGTTTTATGGCCGCCATTCGGTCAATTTGATTGGTTTGTTGGTTTGTGGCAACAGATATAACTCTACCTATAAATAATATACTCTATACTAGGTAGTACTGTCTTATCGCACCACCACTTTGTAGCACTCTAATTGAAATTGCATTGAAATTGATTGATTCGCTCATAAATGTGAAATAGACTCTGGCATTTCTCGGTTCCATTGTGTGTTAATCGTTTTATTTGATTGGAATTATATAAAAATGTGGGTTAGATCTACGACTACACGGTCTCGATTGATTTGTGACACATCAAGTGGCTCTGCCGATCGTTTCCAGCTAATGAGCTAATGCCTATTGCCGTAGACTTTCAACTTTGTCCATTGAGAGCAATTACTATTGAAATGAGCAAGAAGTATAATTATGTATTAATTTGGAAAATGTGAAACGAATAGCTTAGCTTATTTGCTCACACATCGCTAAATCCGTGCCCAATGCACATATCGCGCATACGTCATGTTGTTCATGGCTCAACCCTTTCCCACGTTCTTAATTATGTGGGCAGCGGAGAGCAAAAAAACCTGAATATCTAAATAAATAATCTTTCATGCAGCAGTACATAAAGTTTTACGAAAACATTTAACAAAGTCAACAGCAACGGGGCGCCCCTAAAAACAAAATGAAAGAAATAAAACATAAATAAATAAAAATGGAAAAAATTAATCTCCATTAAAAGGGAATTTCAATGAATTTACGTTTGGGCACATTACGGGGCCGAGTGGCGCCAGTCGATCGAATTGTCTACTTCATAGAGTGGAGTAGCCACAACCCGAAGCTACCGCACTTACGCATTGCCAGACGCGGCCAAGTTGTACTTACATTTGCAATAATTCGAAGGCAAACAAATGCCAAAAATGCTTAGAGAAAATCATTTTATGCCGCACCCCATCCCGCAACCCACCGCAACACCTACTCCAACGTCGCCGACGCCACAGCGCAAACATTTTAGTCGCCCAAAACGCTAATGGGTAAACAGATGCGGATGCGGTGTACATCCAAAGCGGGAGTCTGACTTGAGAGTTGTTGGCTGTGAAGTTGGGCGCGATTTGTGTGCGTTTTAAAACGCGTTCTCAGCCACTGAATAAAAATGAAAACGTTGTTAATGAAGCTCGATTTGTTTCTCTTATTCTCTTGGCAATTACAACTAGTTTTGGGGTAGGTGTTAGTGGAACCCAGTCGGTGTAAGGAGTGACGCACGGAAGTGGGCACTCGACCCGGACAAAATCTCCTCGTGATTAGCGATTAGGTTTTCATAATGATTGGTTTTCCCTAGATAAGCTTACGTAGCGTAGTAAAAACATTTGATTTATCAATTTGCTCGAGTTTGTTTAGCTATCAAGATGGTATTAAGCTCTAATCATAGACGTTGATTTACCAACAGTCATATAAATAAATTATTACGAGCTCAACCCAAAAACGTCGTATATAATTATTATTATTAATAACAATTGCATTTATCAACAACTTTGAAATCGCTGAAATAAAACAAAAAAATTAAATTTCTATTTGATTTGTGTGCTCTGATAAGCCGAAGAGGCAGATAGTGCCAACTCAACTGAGGCGGTAGCCTCTTCAGAGCTATGCGAGAAGGATGACAAATCTGTTTACCCAAACTTAGTCGCGCTTTCCAATTAATGCTTGTACTTGCCGTGTATCATACATAATCATCATCAATTTCTCGAAATATTTGCCGGGATCGTAAAGTGATTCAATTATAATGAACTGATACTTGATACGCTTTGTTTCCTTATAGACATTGTGTCACCGTTGATTAAGCAGCTACTCATACCATGAATTGATATTGACATTGATAGCTCTAAACTCTAGAGCTCTACTATTACTAAGGGCAGTCTCTGACGTCAAAACGTAGTCAAGGGGTGTTTCGTCTTCCGGTTAATCATAGAAATAAATGAGCTAATGAGGAAAATACATTCATTATATGTATGAATAGGAGCTCGATCGGTCAGTATTTAATAATAGTTATGTATGCAATGCCACACATTATCGTACTCGATCGAATATAAATATTACGTTCAGTTCAAGTCGATATGCTCACAGGTTCAGTTCCCCTTTTCGAAAGTAAAATACGCACCCAGAAATATGAGCGAGGTGAGTCACTGTTAACATATATACGAGGCATATCACAATTCGGTCAATGGCTTGCGTCAATAAGGTGCTCATTAATGACCATTATCGTCATCCATTTGCACAAGAAAGCGAATATTGAACGCAAGCCGCCTTACAACCCAAAACCCAAAACTTTAACTTCGTCGAAAATCCGAATATCCGAAACTGGAGACCCAACGATACTTACTCGTTTCCATTTACTCAAAACGGTAGCCGCTCAACAGTGGCTAATGGCCATAATTTAACTTGGCCTATTTGCACAGTGCGAGAGTGCAGAGACAACTGAGAAATGCAAACTTTACACCAGCTCCAAAGGAGGCCGCCCAAACTTTAACAAATATTACAGTAGGCTAACCCTTTTTTGCTTTAAAATACCAGAGGCTCGTTCCAGAGTTCCATAGATCCATAATTTTATAGTTGAAGGTTCAATGGTTCGATATATGATAGTGTTTAATGTTTAATTTCGATATGATATCCCTGAAAACAGATCACTTAAATATTTGTAATGGGCCCCATCATCTACTTACGATAGTTCCATCAATAGAACTTAAGGAAAGCCTTTTCCTAAGCTTTTGCCTGCACAATATTACTTAGTTTGTATACGTGGTTACGTGTGATGATAGCAATTCGGCTTTAATTTATAACTAATTGTCATATGACCGACCAAGCGACTATCAATAGTTGTAATTTATATATGAAATCTAGGGGATTTGTTTTCGCCCATGTCCATGTCCCATGTCCGCCGCTGTTAAGATTCCCTGCTTGGGCCTAACCGGCGTGCCTATCTAATTGCATGCTAACTGTACTTAAATATCTTTATAATTGACGCCAGTGGGTGTCGTAAAATGCATCGCGGCGTAATACTAGTAGTAGATACCGATGTATAGTCTATGGCCATGTTTAAATAAGCTTAGGACAGCCCAAACCGAACTGCACCAATGTGGAGTCAAGTGAACAGTGCTGACGATTCTATAACATTTTGAAATCAGAGTCCCATTTGAAAAGTTGACGGTTTAGCGGGATTTTTAGCTTTATTTTAACTCGATGCGAACTATATGGGGAAATCAATTTGAAGAGTTGCCCCAACTAATGCTAGCTATAAAACGGACAGCACTGCAATTGAACCACCCGCAATAAAAGTATTTATGTTATTTGTCAAGTTTATCGCAGGCAACAACCCGGGTTGACTCTGTGTCCAACCACTGTGCCTAATTAAACCCTCTTCAGAGAAAGAGAGAAGAGTACAGAAAGGTGGAGGTTGGGGTATCAGGCAGTGCTGCTGATGGGGCTGTTGATGGTGGTTGTCTTTATCGACATGTAACGATCGCTTGAATGTTGCGTTTATGATTTTCAAATACCAGTAGCCTTAGTCTGGTTGCATGGGCATGTCATATACCATTTCAGATTGCCTGTTTACTTGATTTTTATATTTCGATAGCAGACGGCAATCGTGCTTTAAATTTATGGGATGGACGAACCTACAACTACCATTCGATTGTTGCATTGCACTGCACTGCATTGCATTGCGTAGGGGTGTTCAAGCTAACCGGCTAAAGTGATTCTGATTGCGATTGAGATTGAGATTGTGTTTGTGATTGCGATAGCAATGAATGCACGGTAAACATCATATTCAAAAGCACGAGACGGCAAACACAAACATCCGATAAAGAAGCCTCTTAGCCTTCGAGACGATGCTGTTTTAACAAACAGAAGCCAAATGAGCTTGTCCCCAAAGACAGTGGCCACCAGTGTGGCCGGAAACACATCTGATGGCAGACGATCGAACGTCGGCGGCTTCTCCGGGCTCTAATCAAAGCCAAGTGGCAGCTGCTTGAGCTGCAACTGTAGGGTCTGTGACGATGGCCATCAAAAGGTTCCGATCCGTACCACTCTTTGGGTCAAACAAACGTTTTAAGCTGCCTTAATCCAAAGTGGCTACTGAGTTGCCTAGTTGCAGTTTGGCTGCCACCACCGCTGCCGCTGCCGCTGCCACTGCTGCAGGTATTCCTCATCTTCATTCTACCATAAGCAAACACTTCTTCTGGCATTTGGTCAACAACACTTTGACAATGCTACTGATCTGTCTATCTGTCTCTTTCGTCCTCTCACTTCTCACTCTCTGTCTCCCTTTGGCATTCTCTCTATTGGTCTTGTCGTGATCTCAGGCATCGATACTTGCACATCGCTGTCAATCTCCTGCGGCAAATAAACTCGAGTGCCTTATATGCAAATATTTATCTAGATATTTACTCTTCGCTTATTAAGTGAGTAACAGCGGTCGGCGACTGATCGACAGCATCAGCAGGTATAGGCTATAGCCACAGCCGCCACATCGTTCTTCTTGATCGTTCACACACTCACACTCACATTGACTCATTCACTTGTGCATTGCAAATTGTTTACTTTAGCTGTTTAATCGCTTTAATGGCTAGGCAATTAACATTTTTCCAACCAAAAGTTGCGGCCGGTTAAATTATAAAAGTTTAAAAGGTTGCGAAAACTACGCTCCACCGTAGTTATCTGTTAATAGGAAGGTGTAAGC
>JBANCZ010002796.1:0-14530 GCA_037040025.1 Sphaerogastrella javana
ATAGAAATTAAGGCAGTTATCTTGACGATGCAGCTAAGCATCGAGGCAGCTAAGCGAATTATACTGTATTACTGAATATTTGAAATATCTTTCTATTATCTATATTAAAACATTTGTTAACCTAGATTAGAATAAGAAAGATATAACGTTTGAAGTAAATTTAAGGCAGTGAGATAAATTTATTATTGTATGTATGTGCTTTTTTACTACAATTGCTGAAACTGTTTATTATGCTCTTAGAGTAGAGTATGGCCTCATTCGGTATGCCAGACACATGGCTAATCTCATGTGTAAGGCTTAGGTTGCTTTAAACTGAGTAGGAGCGTGGGATTGCGAATAGACAGAGACAGAGAGACAGAGAGAGTGAAGGACACGTCTGTTGTACCAATCACATGTGATAAGCGTTTCCGTTTCCCCTGTAATCCAATACGTTGAGTGATGCGAGCATGAAGCAGACTCCATGCCACTTTTGGGCTAGCTCCACATGATGCAGATGTAGATGTAGCTATATATATATCTGTATGTGTGCAAATGTATTTGTTACATTTTTTGCAATTTTACTGTCCCCTTTTTTTGGCACTCGCCTCGCATATTTTTGCAGCAAACTTCGTGCAATGTTTTTTTTTTTTTTCGTTCTATTTTTTTCATTTTTGTGTTGTTTTTTGCTCAGGCAGCGGCAACGGCAGCAGCAGCAGCATTAACGACTCTTTTGCTAAATTGCACCGAAATTGTTGCTGTTGTTTATTTACGCAAATTTTGTTGTAGAATTTGGACTTTTGCCAGAAATTACAAAAGCCTCATAGAGCGCAGTAGCGACGGCAGCGACGCCATCTTGCGAACGTTCTAGCTCTCATTCGCTTTTCTCCCTAACACTCTGAAGAGCGTGATACTTATGGAAAATATTTACAAGAATATTTGTTAGGTTATTCATTAATTGTTGTGTCTCGCTGCTTGATTTAGAGACGGCAAGCAGAGGGGGCATCATCTAGGGAATAGGTAAGATAGTGACTGAGTGGTATGTGGAAGAAGGCACAGTGTGGGTGGGGCAGGAACGGACATTTGTTGTCAAGCCATTTCATAGGTAGGTGGGCGTCATGTCGCGCAAAAGTAGCACCTCCTCTCATAGGGCATGTCATAAAAAGCAGCCGAGAAAGGCGAGCAAACAGCAAAGAAATAGGATTGAAATGAGAAATAAAGAAGGGGTACAAGATGGGGGAAATGAGTTGGTAGCTGCAGAAGCAGTAGGCAGGGTACAGAACAAGAGAGTGAGAGAAAGAGAGATTGAGAGGGAGAGACAGATAGATTGAGAGATAGAGAGATGGATATATAGACAGAGAGAGAGAGAGAAAGAGAGAGAGAGAGAGAGAGAGAAGGAGAGAGAAAGAGCTTGCCATAGTGACTGAGTGTTGGAATTGAAGGCAACGGCGGAGATGACGAGGAGAGGTGGTTGCTATAGTTCGAAAACATTTGACAAAAATGTCGAAAAATCATGACAAAGCGCACGTAAAAAAAAAGAAGAAAAATCAGAGGCAGCATCAAAACAAATTTATTATAGACAACTGTCTCTCGCTGTCGCTTTAAGGCGTCGTCTCATTCATTCGCTCACCAACTACTACATGCTCGCTTTTGCTCCATCTCTTTCACTCCTACGCACGCGCTGCAGCAGCTTGGACACTACAGCAACACGGTGTAGTGTTAAAAAAATGGCAGCATTATCTGCAAACGCAGACAATTTGGACCCGCTGGAAAAGCTTTGCCATGACAACACACACACACACACACAGGCACAAACAGAACTACAGCATAAAAATAAAAGAAAATATAACTCAATGTATATATACATAGTAGCCATGCCGCTGGCAGAACCGATCAATGTAGGTGTAGGCAATGGTTGTATGTGTTTGTGCGTGCATGTGTGTGTGTGTCTGTATGTGTGTGTGTGTGATTGAATGCGGTTGCTGTCGGTGCTGCTGCTGAAGCATTTCATTAGCCACCCACACGCTTGGCTACGGCACACACACACACACACACACGTTCGAATGTACACACGCACATAAACAAAAACAGTGAACACATCGCCTGGCATGTGGGCGTTTTGAGGAGAGCACGCGCATATTCCACTCAGGCCGAATACCGTCTCAATAAAATGACTAAGAGGAGTATTCGTTTTTTAATACATGAGTTTAAATGAACAGTGAAGGACTATTAATGATTAACGACAATCTATCAAATCAGTAAACGAAATTACTGCAAGAGCTGAACATATAGTTAATAGAGTAGTAGTTTATAGGCATTGGTTAAATATGCTAAAATAGATAATTACAGGATAATACAGTTTCGATCATCAGTTCGTTTTGGATACTAAGAAAACTCAGCAACAGTTATCATATCGAGAATGCCAAAAACTTGTTGCATTGCCTATGAAAAAGCAACGACAGGGTATAATAGCTGCAGGAGACATAAAGGTAAACTCCAGACTCCAGGGTGTCTGACGTAACTATAAGGATAGATATAAGGGCTTCAAGAACTTGGCTTAAATAACACTTTTGTTTATGTCAATTGCAGCTACACAATACAAGAACGGAACCAGATGGAAATTTAGGAAGCTAAAAAAGTGGAATATCAATCTAAAACTACGTCTCCGTCAATTGGATATTGTCCCAATAAATAAAGTGCTTTGACTCAATTGACATCATAATATATGTATATATAGCGAAATACCTGAAAGTACATTGTTCAAATTGCCATATATATCCATAATATATATTTGTATATATACGAGATAGAGTCTCTATATAATGATGTTAACTAGTTGTCATTAGCTCTTTTTTGGAAAGGCTATAGTCAACTCTTGGGCTCTGCTTTTTGGGCAGTTGCTTGACAGGTGAGTAACGATTATAACTATCTAGATATTCATTTATATAATATTACCTAATGTACATTTGTAAGTTTCAATGAGAATTGTAATACTTCTTAGTTCCCAGTTATTATGATTTATTATTTTATTACATTTTGTTTATTACATATATGTTGTTAGACAGACGTATCATATACTATAACATGCTTTCTGGTATTCATTTTAGGGTGATTCTACTGTATACAGGCTGTAGCCAGCGCTACCTAGATCTTTGTAATACTCGACCAAGTCTTTATGCCTTGATGCTCAAGTTGATGCTTATTCTACTCTTCGAGCTGATATCGGGACATACAACAACAGCTGAGCATGTGTGTGTGTGTGAGCAAGAAAGAGAGGGAGAGAGAAAGAGAGAGATAGTATATACAATATGCGGACACACACGCATACAGAGGCAAAGGCGAAGGCACGCATGTATAGATATTTTCTTTCTTGGCGTTCAATTAACGTATAACATTTGCCAAGAAAAACATCTGCTTCTTCTTGTTCTGCCATTGCTTGTTCTGTTGCTTCGGCTTTTTGTGCTCCCTTTTATGCTTTTTCGTCTTTTTAGCGACGGTGCTGCCACAGCAACAGTCGAAAAGCTAAACGATAAATATAAAGGAAATTGTTGTGCTGCAATAACAGTACTAATGCTTAGAGAGGATGGAATGTGAAATGTAATGCGTTAATAATCAACATCATTAAATGTGAAACTTTAATAGTAGTCAGTGGCAGAAATAGATATTATTTTCCTGTATTTAGCAAATCAGGGTACCTCGTTATCTAAGCTACAAGTTTTAGTTGCCAAACTTGCCACAATTCGATTAATTTATTTAGCATTCAATCAGCAAATGTCCTCATACAATGAAAATATTCTGAAAAATATGATACATAAAAGTGCGTCATTCTTAACAAGATAATTTCTCTTGCATTTTGTTTCTTCAACTAAAATGAATTAAATGAAATAAAATATTGAACGTCATTGCTGGGGCAATTTTTAGTGTGTTCGTATTTCTTTTCTCTCTCGCTTGCTTTCTGTTTGGAAATTATAAAATATTCAACGAATCATCTGACTGTATGTGTGTGTGTGAGTGTGTAAGTGTGCGTGTGTGTCAGAGATTCAAGCACGCGTCTTGTGTAATAAACATACTAACATACACATACGCACAGAGGGGCACATAGAGCCACACACGCATACCTGTAGCGAATCTCGCATCCAAAAAGAAAAATCTGTTCTCGACCAAATAAAAAAATGAGAAAAAAATCTCATGCTGGCTATAGTCATTGTTGATGTTTTTTGTTGTTGTTTACGCGCAATTATTGCTGCGCGACGACCGCAATAAAAGAAAATTAAAGCTCCTCTGCCACGGTCTTCTTCTTTCCTTTGGTTTTGCTCCGTCGTTTTGATTCTTTTGCTTCAATTTCTTGGCTCTGTTCTTATGGCTGCCACGTCTCCCCCTCTTACCCTTGCTTCTCGCATCCTAACCCCACCGTTGGTGTATTTTTGTTGGTCTGTGACATTTTGTGTGCAGTTTTTGCATTTCGCCATTTCATTTGCAGCAGCGTCAAGTATTTTGGCTGCAGGCCAAAATGTTTCATTTGCGTTGCCTCCCTTTTTGGCTTGTGGCGAGCAATCGCGGGAAGGGTGGACTAGCGGAATGGCGGGCTGGCGGACTAGCGGGGTGGCTGCTGCTGCTCATGGGGACAGTTAGTGATTAAGCGTGAAAATATCAGACTCATCATAGTCGCACTACCAGTAGCAGCAGCGGTACCAGTCCCCAGCCACAACCCCATCAGTGTCAACTTCTCGCTGAGCCAAAAGACTTGACTCAACCGATGACACTTTCATCTTGTATATTGTACTTTATAGTCAATAAGGGCAGTTTATGTTCGTTAATACCCTGTTATAAAAATTAGTATTTAATTCAAAAATTTAACTCGTGCTTCGACTTTCTAAAATTTTTATTGCCATCAAAAATTTAATTAAAGAAGTTTCCATTACATTACTATCACAGCCAATGTACGCCTTTTGCTTTTAGGATATTTATTTGTTCTTTTCGTATTTCTAATGATTAATATTATTTTGTTTGTCTTCTGCTGAATGTATCGAGAAATAATTTTTTTTGTTGCCTCTTACAAGACTTTGCATTTTTCATGCAATTTTTCTATGTAAATTCAAATTTTCGGTTACATTTTTGCATGCAGCATCAGAATATTACTATTCGCATTTACTTGTTGGCAGTCATCTAAGAAATTAAAATTTTTGGAATAACGAAGTAATTTCGACGATGATTTCCTGACGGAATTCAATTACACACGCAACTTTTTTTATGCAACATTTTCATTCGAACGATTTGAACTTCGACTTGAGGCAATTGAAATGAATTCACATTTATATAGACATATAGGTAAATATATGTATGTATGTTTGTGTTTGTATGTGTATCTCTTATACAGATCGTGTAACATTACCATACAAGTTTTGTATGTTTACAATAAATGGTCCATGTGTTGTTTGGGCCAGCAGCAATTGTATAATTTACTCTATACTTGAAATGTTTATACATAAAGTTGGTACAGCAAAAACTACAGCAACAACACTAACAATCAGTGAGTGTGTTTGTGTGTGTCTGTTTTCAGCTGTGTAAATGTTAACGACAGGCAGATGCAACACATAGGCTATACTAGGAAGGACAACTGAGATAGCCCTCCGTATGTGAAAGTATTAGTATTCACTATGCCAGATCTAATATCTTTTGAGAACAGGAAAATTGCAAAAATGTTGTAAAACTCTAGTGAATACCGATACAATAATTTATTCACAGTTGTAATTTTTATAATGGTATATTAATATTATCGATATACGGCTATGTATGAATTTTGCAACTGTAAATGGTGGGATAAGGGCAACTGCGCTGTTTCTGTAATGCCTTGTGCTGGCAGCACCTGCCTTGGAGGCTAACGAGCAGTGAGCTGTTGAAGGGGGGTACACATTTCAATACTGAAACGAAAAAAGAAAACAATTTCGAAATAAGAGGGGAAACAGAGAAAAAGAAGAAAAGAAAACACAAAAAAATTAGTGTTGTTTTTTCTGTTCAAAAGCAAAAGCACTGTAATTTAATCAGCAAAGCAGCGCGGTCAAAGGCACAGGAGGGGGGCAAAAAGAAAGAGACAAACACATTGGCTGCCTACAAAGTGAGTGACGTAGAGCGTAGACCAAAGCAGCGTCGACGTCTGCGGCAGCAGCACCAGCAGCGGCAGCAACAGCAACAGCATCAGCCCCAGCAGCAACATCATCAGGCTGCGCTAGCACAGACACGTAACGTGAATAATATATACATACGCGCCCTCTCTCTCTCTCTCTCTCGCTCGCACGAAGGCACGCTGTGCTTTACCTAAGAGACGATCACACGCCACGCAGTAGCCGCAGCATTTGTCTATATTTAGACCGAAAATGCAAATGGCGTCGCAGCAGCCCCAAGCGACGGAGAATTATTAAGTGCGCGTGCGAGCGAGGCAGCAGACGTGTATGTGGTGTTCTCTGAGAGTGCAGGTGAGTGAGTGAGCGCTAGCTTATGCACTCACACATGCACAGAAGCTTGTCAGTTCTTAGCGTCTGCGCGTTGCGCCTTGCTCTCTGCTGCCGCTGCCTGTATTTCTATGTGTACGATGAGATCAAAACTGAGGGGCGATCGCCATTTTGTTTTAGCACGCGTGACTCGTGATTTTTGGTATTTGTTTTGTTGTGTGTTTGCTTTAATTTCGTTCGATTCTGTTTTACTTTGTGTTTTGCTTTTATAAATAAGAAAAGGATAATTTTTATAGATTTCTCACACTGTGCAATACGAAAATATCCATAACTAAATTTAACATTTTGTATTTGTTTTATATTTAACTTTGCGTACGTCTTATTTTGGCCAACTTGTTGTGCCCCTGCCCCTGTCCCTGCCCTGCCTCTGCTGTTGCTTCATTGCTGATTGAATGAATTTTGTGGCAGACAACAGGTCGCAACTTATAAATACCACAGCCGCACCATCGCACAACCCTCTGCGCCTACTTTCCCAACCCCCTCCACCTGTGGAAATTATCAATTGTTTTTTTTTTTTTGTTTTATATTTTTTTTTTTTTAGTTTTTGCCTATTGCACTTTTCTATCTCAACGAAATCGAAGAAATAAACAAATTGTTTAGTTAGTTTGTTTGTTTGTCTTTTGCTTTGGTTTTATTTTTTTTCTATTTTCTATTTTCATCTTTCTATTTTTTATTTTTACACTAATTTTAGCAGATTTATTTGTGTTGTTTTTATTTATTTATATTTTATTGATACATATTTTGAGCGCGCTGGCACGTGCCGCAAGCTAAATCTGCCTGCAGCTATACAACTATAGGTTTAGCTACATAAACAATAAGTCAGTCAGACGCAACATACCCGCTCTGCCTCTCTAATTCCCCTTCTCTCATGTTTTTGTGTGTGTGCTGCTTTGTTTGTTTGGTTTTTTGCATTTGTTGATGCTGTTGCAACAAACAACTAAACGTTGGGTGGTCTCATCAGTTCCAGTGCCTGCCATATTTATATATATGCACTACATATAAAGATGTATGTATATAACTATATGTATTGTATAAATATTATACAGTAATACTGAAAATAGAGGCGCGGCTATAGCAGCATATTGCTTAGATTTTTGGAACTACAAAAATTTGCTACATGTGCCGAAATACCTACAATCGACGATGAAAATTATAACTAATATTTTGTTTAATTAAGCATATTTAAGCATATATACCAAAGAACTGAGAATAATAATTTCGCTGTTTGTGTCAGATTTATAATGTGCAACAGAATAACTGCAACCGAACGCTTTAAATTATATTCAGTTATGTTCAGCAAACCTTAATGTTTTTATGTATCATTTTTTAAGTCGATCTTTGGCCCTAACTCTGAAGAGAGACTAAAAACATTTGCAGTTGTTGTTTTCCTATATAATTATCATATTGCTATCCAATAAAGAAATTCAATTTGACAACTCAACATTTATAAAAATATGAACAGTGTTGTGGGAGGGGGAGATGAGGGTGTTGGAACTAAAGGCTTGCATGCACAAATCAAACGTGTTTTGGGAAAACTTAAGAGGAGCTACAGAATAGATATTTGTGTATTATATGTATATACATAGTTTGTCAGTGTGTGTGTGTCTGTGGCTGTATGTGTCTATAGTTTATTATGTACTTCCTTAAGTGCGTTTTCCCCGGTGTCTGAGTGTGGGGAGTGGAGCAACTCGGGCGAATGCCCCGTTGCAGCACGCATGCAGCCAGCTAGAGATTTGGCTGGGGATTACGGATAGTACGAGCCGTATAAGAACTATGTATATGGCCGTGTACATATGTAGATATATGCATGTGTATATACATATCTATAAGACTGCTCAGTTTACTAATTGCTTCCGTTCGTTTCTGCTGTTGGTGCAACGCGTGTTAGCTGCAGTCAGAACTTGTTGTTCTCTTGGTGCTGCTGCTACTGCTGCTGTTGCTGCTGACTCAGGGGTCTAAAGATTCGTTTTAATTGCTTTTTTTTAACGGTAGCACAGAGTCAAGCAACAGCCCCCTGTCTTAGTGTCAGCTCTAACTCCCCATACCACAGCCTATTGCTTTACCCCTAGCCATGCCTTGCCACTACTGCCACTACCCCCACTCCATGCGTGTAGCCCGTGTCCGTCCGTCCGTCCGTCTGTTCGTTGGCTGCTAGCGACGTCAATAACATTTGTGTCTGCACACACATGCACACATACATTTGTATATATATCAAAGGAAAGTACTTTGTGTGTGTTTCTTGTTGTTGCTGCTCTTGTTTTCCCGCTACTGGCAAATGATCTCTGTCGAAATCTGCGCGTTGTCTGGCGTCTGCTTGCAGCCAGCCTACCCTAGGTGAGAAGAACATACACACACACATATACATACATATATATGTAAATATACATACATGTATTGGGATGGATCATAAAACATATAGCAGCAGATCTGTGAGTTAAGGCACTTGAGTTAAGCCCAGCCAAGAACTGCTGTCGCTGCATAGAAAAGGAAACAGCTAAAGGATGTTAACAATTGAGTGAAGACGTTGAGGGAGAGAGATAGAGCGTAAGATAGAGTGTGTTTGGAAGAGAGCGAAAAGAAGAAACAAACAAAGGCTAGAAGATGGAGGGTAAGATTTTCCGACTTTCCGGCATGTATGTTGTGTAGTGTCTATCATTGACTTTTTGGCACATATACGGTACAATTGCTATAGGCACCAAAATCGTATGCAATGTGCAGAGAAGGCTGCTCGCCAAACAACTACAATAGCAATACAATACAACAACAACTAAAACAACAAATTGTGCACACATGTTGCGTATGTTGTTGGTGTTGAGTTCGCCTCTGTAGCGACCGCTGCTCAGTCGTAGTCGTTTCTTCTATATACTTTTTGCGGTCGACATAAAACCAACAGCTGATTGAGCTGATGAACAATTATAGATATATGTATATGGAGGTATATATAGCTATATATGGCAATCTATATATATATATATATACCTAATATTTGTCGCGTGTTTCAGGATGTTAGTCTGGGACGCATGAACTCTACGTGTATATATAGCGCTTCTCTCTCATTCTCTGTATAAAATTATCCATCAACAGCTGAGTTTAACAAATACTCTGACGTCACAACTAAATGCCAACAGCTGGCAATCGATTTTTGCCTCAAGTTATTTTGATTAAGAAAGAACTAGAGAAAAACTAAAGTATAGAAATGTTAAGTAGCAATGACTTTGTATTAGAACATCCACTTGCAAATTTATTATTATTTCACTGTTTCAATTATATGATAATTACTGAGACACATATTTATAGAAAAATTTGTCGAATAGTCCTATACAACCAACACCAAAATGCCCTCAAAATGACACTAACCATTTGAAACGGACTATGTCTTAGTGAGCGCCAGTTTTTTCTGAATTCTGTTACTTTCTCACTTACTCTCTCTCTCTTTTTTTTTTTTAAATCCAACCTCAGCTCTGACATTTGCAAGTTTAGTGCAATATGTACTGTGAAGAGCTGCCTTATTTCATGTGTCAGACTCTGCAGAGAGATTTATGGCGTACTTTCAACTTTAAACTCTCAGCTCATGGCCTCGCAAGAGACAATGCCCCTCGCGAAGTTGGACACATGCAAAGTAAACGACAATATGTGTAGACTCAATATACCTTGTAAACATATGGTAAAGGGTGTATAGGTCAAAGAGGTCCTTAGCAGTGTTAATAAAACGGATACTGTGCAACATTTGCAGAAATATCCATCTATTTCTATCTAATCTGTACGCTATGTATAGAAATAATTGGTCAGCACTTTTCCACTATAATGTACGTATAGGGTATCTTTAAGTGTGTTTTTGGAACTTTAGAGTACTTGTATGCCTAGAGGCCACGTTGAACAACGTTGGGTTTTAAGATCAATCAGAGAGCAGAAAGACGAACCAAGCTGAGATAATAGCTTGGTTTAGAATTTGGCTCAATCTTTGCAGGAGGTTAAATCATAAATCATCATATTCATTATTGAGCATTAATTGACATACAGTATTAATGCACTAACTGATAATCATATGCATATTTGTTTCTTCCATGCAGCGCAGTCTATACTTTATGTACCTGTTTTGGCAACAACAAGAAAAACTTTAATCAGGTGAGTGGTAAAGGTGTAACGTCACAGCTGCTTGTCATTCACTTTCTATATTTCCGTTAGAGTACTTTTTAAGTTATCTCCAACTCCCAAGCGTTTTTCCTTTAGAAGAAATGAAAAGTTTTGTCTCTGCTTCATGGCTTTACTTGAAACGCACGGCACGTGCCGCGTATTAAGGTACTGGCTATATATATATATATATGTTTGTGTGTGTGTGGGTGGGTGTGTGTGAGGATACACAAGGCAAATATTTACACTCAATGGAACATAATAAAGACATTAAAAATATATATCACATTATGTGCAAGTGTGCTATTGTTTATCTCTATCTATATTTTTTCTCCCTTGCTCTGCAACATTCTCTGTCTCTGTACGGGACACATTCCCTGCGCTTAAAACAAGCTGTCAATTTTGTCTGTAGCCTACACCTGTCCAACGAACTGTAATATACCCCTCTCCTCTTTCTGTCTTTTATTCTTCCTTTATACTACAGATACAGTTTTACTTACCGCATGCAGGTGACTATATATTGATTTATATATATTCCTATGACAGACCGACAGTCAGTCAGTCCACCTTAAACAGAATAACATCGACATAATGATTGATAGGTTATTCTTTTATATAGGAGAAATATGAATGCTGATTTCAAAATGATTACTACACGTCTCGCAGAATCAGCATCAGCAGAGGCAGACGCATATTCCAAATATTCGATTAATCGAGTGGGTGGCCACAGTATTAACTGTTACATAATTTATGTGCCCTATATGCTATATGTGAAATTTTAAATAGGAAATGTGGGTACTCTGCCCATATTTGGTTAGTTATTTGTTTTTTTTTTTTTTAATAAAATTATTACTTAAATAACTGTCCAAACGTGTTGTTATATTCTATTTTATCTATTGTTTTCAGTTTCTTATGTTTCAAGAGGCCGACGAACATGAAAATACTTTTATTAGCCTAGATAAGTTATGCCATATATATATATATATATATATTATATATATAGTTTAGCTTACCCGTAATAATCACCTTCATTCGTCCCCTTCAACCCCATCAATTGACTTTATCAATGAATTTTACATGAATGAAATTTTCGGCAAAAAAGGAAAATCACTTATCCGCTTGTCCAAATCAATTAGCTCCACCACCAACACCCCCGTTTCTCTCCTAACTCACCCCCTACGGATTACCTTGAAAAGTATTTTATGGACGTAGATATAGCTTTACGTATAGATAAGCTTTAGCAAAGCATCCATTTCAATTATAATTTGTGGCAGCGTGTGAAAGAGATAGCTTACCTATGAAAGGAGGGTTATGGAGTCGAGCAGTGAGAACTGTCTTTTTCTGTGTGTCCTTGTTCGGGCATTTGCATGTGCTATATATTTTGCTGTGGCACGGAAAAACTTTTATTTGTGCCTGTCAATTGTGTGGGACTTGCTAGAGAGAAAACCAGGGGAAAATTCATGGAAAAATTCGGTAGAATTTTGGCAAATGATGCAGAGGCAGACGCTGAAGCTGAACTCTGGAAATTGGCAACCGCCTGGCAACGAAAGTGAAAATGTGACACAGTTTTGTCACACTAGTTTTTCACAAATTTTCCTACTCGCAACAACTAGTTTTAAACTCAGTTGCAGCTAGTTCGATATGCATGGAAAAATATTTCGAGTGTGTGTGGGCGGGTGAGATTATAAAAGAAGATCCAAGTAAGCAGGGGGGAAAACTGCTGACTGTCAGTGGCATTGCAGCCCCGATGTTAAAGCTGCTCATCATTGATGCAAACAGTGAAATGCTTTCACCGCTGGCACCAACCAGACCCCCCCTGCCTACGCACACATGTTCAGGTAGCCTTATTGAAGTTGACAGGCAGCCTCTTGTTGCTCCTGGCGCTGTGTAGGCGGAACAACAGCAGCAGTAACAACGACAACAACAGAAATTGATTAGATTAGGCAAAAGTCTGAAGCGTAACAAAACCAGACCGCAGTTAGGGAAAGGGCATCCGGGAGGGGTGGGGGCTATAGAGAGCGTGCTCCCCTTATTGCCCGTTTAGCTACGCTTCAACTGACAGCGAGTAGGGGTGGGATTGATTGGGGTGGGTGAAAGCGAACAAGCAGAGGCAGCGGCCGTGGCACACTTTTCCATCTTTTTTACTTTTGTCTTTCCTTGCTACCTTTGCCTGATCCTTATTTAGTCAGTTCGCATTGAACATGCTTTATACAGGGTATAACCGGGTTGTGACATTGCTAGTAAGACCTGTAACAGCATTTTTGCGTAATATGCAAAATATGTTTATCTAGATAACGATTATGATGATAAACAGAAAAGCAATTTTCCTATAGTGAACATATTTTAAAACAAGTTCATATTGAGAGTAAGTTTTTGTAGATGGCGTACGACTGTTCAACGTATTTTTTACGCTACAGAGGAAGCTCAAAATTCTTTTTTGTCAATGTTTTTGGCGAAGTCCTTAAGCCAATATTTAATCACATTTAAATTGTGCACACACACCCGTTATATACATACTATATTCATTTTGGTTTTAAGACATGCGATTGAAATGTAATTAGGCAATGCTAAAGCCCAACACCCAATTGCAGATCCTTTTGGTCCTAAGTGGCCTTATGTCCTTATATATAGAAACCTAGACCATACCCCTTATTGCTCAAGGTTTTGCTGCTGACTCCACGCACTCAGAGCTCCTTATATAACTTGATACACCTTAAGTAATTACAGCGTCTAATTACTTCTGTCTTGTGCTTACTGCATTTAAATTAGGCAGAGACCGAGTAGGGAAGATATATAGAGAGGGAGTGAGAGTGACACTTACATTGAATATTAGAAAATTGTAAAATTAAAACCAGTTATTAAAAGCTATGTTACAATTTATGAACGATAGATGGAAAGGGCAGATATGGGAGCAGGACAGCTTTAAGAACATGGCTAAGCTTTTAAACACAAACACTCTAGGTATTGTCGATCTTGCTCGCTTTTAATTAATAATTAATGATGTTATTTATTTTTAATTATTGTTTTTACTCGATAACCTAGATGTATGGCGATGTAGTTAGAATAGGATGCGGTTGAGGAGAACAGCCAAAACTGCCAGTTCTAGTGCCACTACTATGGATTATGGCGTACCTCATTTAAATGAGATTTATGAAAAAACAAATTCAAAAACTACCTACGCAGCGTTCATAATAATAAAAACATTAAAAACAACAGCAGTTTTAGATGTTGTTTAATGTTGCAGTTGTTGTTGTTGCTATTGTTCTGCTCGGTTTGGGGTGCTGCAGATGCAACCGCTGCGTGGTGGCAAAGGCAGCAAAACGTTGGTTGAAGGCAGGCTAGAGTGAGAGAGAGGGAAAGAAAGACAGAGAAAGAACATACAAAAGAGTGATCTGGTTTAAGTGCATTTAAGTCGGACTCAACACATTGCCACAAGGCGAAGTGCGGTGCCGTATTTGGGACCGTCAGCGCCGCATGTTGCACATGTGTGCGCAACATTGCACCGCATGAAAAAACAGACGGCTGGCACAACAGGAATAATAGGTTTAGTGTATGCATTCGCGAAATGTGCTCAGCGTTTATTGAATTAACTACAATTCATAATGTCCTCCTTCTTCCCTCTTTCGCGTACTCTTTTTGTCGCCTGCATCTGGCAGTTGTCGCCATGCATCACGCTCTGGGTATGAGCTGTAAAGGAAGGGGTGTTAAAAAGTCACAAGGACACACGCACGTAGCATGTTGCAAGTTGCACGTTGCATGCTGCCTGGGGCAAGCGTAATTGCCTCAAAGACCCAATTCGAGGTCAAACGCAACATTTGCATTTGCATTGTTCCACCATATGCTCTGCCTCTACTCACCACATCTTTGCAACATTGTGTGTTGCTCTCCACCCTGTATCTCACTCTCTTTTATGT
>JBANCZ010002797.1:0-14528 GCA_037040025.1 Sphaerogastrella javana
ACAGCAATGTTCGTGCCAAATATGAATACTGTAGCTCTTATAGTTTCCGAAATCTAGGTGTTCATACAGACGGACATGGGTCATTCGACTCGGCTTCTCTTTCTAATCAAGAATATATATACTTTATGGGGTCTGCCACGCCTCCTTCTGCCTGTTACAAATCGACTTTGCACAAAGTTAATAGACCCTTTTGTGTTTTTTAAACACAGTGTCTAAAATCAGCTTCCTTCGTAACTTTTCCTCTGAAAAATATAACATTTTCATTGATATACTTATATTGAAATTTAGAAAAACCAACCCATTTACATTAATAGATCTTATTTCTGTACAAATTCAACACATATCAATATTTATTATTGATTGATTAGCTTGTCGAAGTACAATTTTTAAGGAATAGTACGCCTTCTTCTGATTGTTTCTTCAAATTAGCTGGAGCCAACCATTTGGCAACCTTATTCAATCGTTGTACTTTAACATATAATCACACACTATTACAATGTGTATACCAGAGATCTTTTAAAGGAATTCTTTGAGAAACAAAAGACTTTACTGTGAATAAATGAATGTACTACTTACTTGAAATGAACTACAAGGTGCAACTCAAGCTCTTACATGCAGTCGCACTTGTGTAACTCTACCAACGCTTACTATGGTGTACTTGCCCTTGTACCATAGAACAAAATGATGTTCGATCAGAGAGTTTAGCGACATGTCCCTGCGAAAAGTTTCCTAATTCCTTTGGCAAACTTTTGGGGAAGGTGTCGAGTGTTTGGTGGAGTTTTCTCCTTGGGGTTATTCATAGAAACTGCAGCAGTCGCTAACTTGCGTGAGTGAGTTACACTGGGAGAATATCAAAGTCGTTTATCAATTTTCATATCATTTCAATATTTATTTAAAAATCACATTTGTGTTGAATTTTTGTTTTCATTTATTATGTTTGCTGTTTTAGTTTTTATTGAGTTTTTATTTTGTTTTTAGGTTCATCATGAGCTGCTATATGGTAGTAATAATATCGTAATTTCATTATTTATTTGTTTTTATTATTTATTGCCTATGTGAAATTTACATGTACTTTATGTTTCTAGTTCTCTGTGTGTGTGTGTGCTTCTGCTCTTTCTCTCATGTTCTCCTGTTCTCCAGCTCTCCAACTGTCTTACTCTACTTCTTCAAATTGTGTGTCTTGTTTCTCTTTGTTTCAGCGTACTTTAATCAAGCTTTAACAATCTTTACTATGAAATATTTAAGCACGTTTATTTCAATCGCCTCTCGGTAGTAGCCAGTAACATATGCATTTAATGGTATATCTG
This sequence comes from Sphaerogastrella javana, assembly GCA_037040025.1. NCBI lineage: Eukaryota > Metazoa > Arthropoda > Insecta > Diptera > Drosophilidae > Sphaerogastrella > Sphaerogastrella javana. The sequence continues at coordinate 1,308 of JBANCZ010002797.1, forward strand.
TATGTATGTATTTCAAGTTATTCAATAGTTCATATGCATATCTATAATACAAAAACTTCTTGTTTATTACAAAATCAAGCCAGAATTCCTACCACAGTTCATGTCGCATTCTCGTTGTTCATTGACACCTTTACCACAATCTGTTGATACGATTATGTGCATATGCAATTTTATTCATGAATCAAATGAATGCAATTAATGGACAAGTGAATAGATGCAATTCAATTCTTTCTATAGATAAAAATGCCTTTCTTACCGTTCTATTACAATAGGTCTCTGTTGCTACAGCAATACTACATGGATCTGGACTCTTCTCACTTTCTCACTATAGTTCATGTTATTGTCTGCACTAGCTATCCTTTACATATATCATGTGAATCAATTCAATCGATCATAAGCTTTATTTCAATCGATTCTCAAACTCCGCACAATTATATTGCATCGCTTCAAAGGCTTTATCGATGTTATTTAGCATTTCTGTCAGTCATGTGATTGTAATTAAATCAAGTTTGAACAGATTTATGAGGGTATTTTGACTTCTCTATAAATGCAATGAATATAAAAATATTGTCTATTCGCTCTGTAATTTTAAACTCATAAACTATCGTATTGTATTGTATGCTCGACATTTTTGGATTCATTTAAGCTTGACATTAGCATCCATAAGCGACTTCTAATAATTTGACAATGGGGATAAATATTAAGAGATATTAAAACGTTAATATTAAGGTCAAATTCTTCATTATTTATAAAGTTGAAAGCTTTTGCAAAAAGGGAGCTCAACCATTTTTTGACCTTAAATCGAATAGAGAAATTGCAACTATCCACATGTCCATTAACGTATAAGCATGTTTATATTGAAAAAGATTTCTTTTCAGTTTTTTATGCTTTCACATAGCATTGACACTGATTCAATTTCAGTCAGCTTAAATCTGCATATGATGCAGAGGAAAAGGGAAAGTCGAAACGAGGACCAAGTACAAATGAAAATGCTTTTACCCAGATGCATATGACCCTCTCTCTCCCGTGTGTTAAATGTGGCAAAATAATTGATTATGCTCAATTATCTTTTTAAATGTGAATGTAAATGTAATAAATTGAAAATGTATACAATTCCACAACTGTTGAGATCAAATTATAATTGAAATTGGAATATATAAAAAATCGATGTTGTTTATACATACATATGCACATATGAATCTATGTACGTGAATACATTTACATTGCACTGTGGGAGTATTATTTATGTATATCAATCGTGTATCACAACATTCATATTTCTCATTTAACTCATATATTTCTCATTTGAATTTTGTTTTTGTTAGTCGTATGCAATGTTGGTTGTCAATATATATATGTATATATTTGTTTTGCTTTTCTTCTTTTGCAATAACAATATTTCATGATTATTGTTATTAATATTAATTATTCGTTGAGGGGAAACGTATCTCTATTTCCGCTTTGGCTCGATATTATAGATTCAATAGTTGAGAGAGTGCAGTGTAAGAAAATTGTTTATTTTTGGTCAGTTTAAGTAGATTTGTTTTTTTTTTTTGTTGTCTTTTGTTTTGTTTCGTATTTAATTTGTATAAAAAGTGGCATTTTAGTCTGTTAGTGTCTTTTATTAAGTTTGGTGCTCACTTTACGTCAAATTCAAATGCACAAAATATGCGTATAACACATATGTATATACTATAGTATTCCTCACACTGTTACAAAAAGTAAACGCACTGTACAAAAGTTTAGTTGTAAGTATTGTAATATTATATTGTATTATATGTTTCTCTCTCTCTCTGTATGTGTGTGTGTGTGTGTGTGAGGATGTCCTCAGCCTGGAATTTTTGATTTAGCAGTAGACGCAGAGAATGTATAAAAAAATATTTGATTTATGTGCATGCTGATGACCGATAGAATGCATTCGTCGGTCTATCGGTTTATCGGTCCGTCGGTCTTTTAGACATTTGCATGCTATTTTATCATATTTGTATTAGTGTTTTTGAGCTTCCGCTTGTACATACATGTAATATTACTGATAAGCATTCGGCATGAGAAATGCTAAACAATTTGCTTGGCAGTCCTCAGCGTCAGCTGCAGCGTTACCTACAGGTTCCATTCGTTTAGCTGAACTATACTCAACAATATTACATTACATGGTACATATGCACATATGCATAAAATACATACATATCTATTAATCTTGGAATTCTCTTTTTTCTGTTTTGATTTTTGGTATACGCTGTCAGCCAACGTGTCAGACTCCCATGATATGTTCAGGCTTAAACATTATTGCATTTTTGCTACATATGGTATTACGTATGGTTTCTACTCTTATTGCCCGGCACACTTTTCACATCGAAAATAACCGAAGAGAAAACAAACATAGTATAACATTAAAAAATAAAAACGACAAACGAACTTTGAAAGCATTTCTCTTTATATATAGTATATGTATATTCTTTGTATATTTTTGTGTAAAAATACGCATGCATATCAAAGACGATATTAAAAACAGAATCTATTAATGATAGGTCCAAAAAAATTGTAATAAGAAAGCTTATAATAGCCCTCTCTTATGTACGCATTTGATATGCGACTTACTTAATTTCATATGTGTTTGTATTTGTAATATTATTAATGTATCGTATGTGGCTATTGGCTATATTCTTCATTTCTTACATTAAATGGCCGCATGATCTCCTCAAGCTAAAGCCAAAGCCAAAGCCAAAGCCAAAGCCAAAGCCAAAGACGATTTATATACACATTGTAAAATACCATATACATTAGTTAAATTATGGAAATTGCACATATAGTATAAAAGTCTAGAAATTACAATTTATTCACTTAAACAATACGTATTTGTAACAGATATATATTTAAAAGAATGAAGACATTTACAGGCTGACTTTTTGATTTATTAATTCTTTTGTGTTGGCTCTAGATGGTCGACATTCGGATATAATCTATCAGAAACTAAGATAAAGTGCTTTGATTAGAATATCTGTAGTCTACAGGCTTTTTGGATATGGTTCGTCAAACAATTGAGTATTGATAATATATTGCGAATCTATTGGGCATATGAGCAGAAAGGTGATCTACCAATTAGTTGTCTGTATACGTATTGCCAATATATGTACCATCATCGCATGGATTTTATCGTACAGCTTACTTTGGCAATGTAGAACATATAGTAGGAATCATATAGAACATATTATTCAGTTTTAGAGCAGATAATGGCATCTAGAGGGGACATTATCTTCATACTGTACATAGCGACGGAAAATTTAGCAGACCATCAGTTTAATTCAACCCATTTATGATTTAGGAGCAGAACGAGCTGCATTCATATGCTAATGATAGAGTCTTCTGAATTGCAGCACACTTTATAGGACCTTATAGGCCTCGATGGAACGCGGCTTTTTTATGGCTTTACCTAAAGTAATCTATATATTTTTGTGCATATTGTTTTATGGCTTAAGAGTTGCAAAGCTTGTAGCTCAATTGCTGTTGTTGTTGTTGTTGTTGTAGTAGTCGTAGTTGTTGTTATTGTAACAAGATAATGGCCAAATATTTATCTGTTGTGATCAGAAACATTATTGCAAAGCTACAGCCTATAACATAAAAATGGCTATGTGTACTATATACACATCGATTGTTTATAACACTAACTATACACATACATATTACATTTATATCATATCATATTATATTATATCGTATCGTATCTGATATTTTAGAGTTACAACAATTACAATAACATACATATATATTTTTATATATAGCAGCCGAACACATACAAAAACATTTACAGATACAAAAATCAAACGCCGTACAAAATCACTACTTATGCATATTTAGTATATATTATAGTATATATCGTATATATATCTCGAAAATTTGCAGTGCTAATTTGAAATTAGCAAAAATGGCATTCCACTCGCTTTCGCTCCTTAGCCCAACCCGGCATCAGGGACGGGGGTCATAACTTAACTAAGGCTAATCAGAGTTATGTTTCATTTTCTCTCTTCATCATTATATACAAATCGGGTGTGTGTATGTTACATAGTAAATATAACTACACATACAATACATATATAATTGCAACGCTGAATGTTATGTTAAATTACCTATACATATACATATACCCATATATACGCATCAGAAATCCTAGCTAAATTTTCGCTACTAATAATAATTAACATAGTTTTTGTTTTCTATTTTTTCCGGCGCTAAGCAGCGTCAATAAACAGCAGTTGATGCACTCTGTGTCTGCATGTTTGTGAGTGTGTATGTGTGTTGTGTTAGAGTGTATTGGAGGGGGAGTCTCAGTACTCTTAACGTTTATAGCTATTGCCAATTTGCACATATCGCTAGCTACCAACTAGCTCGATCTGGCGATACTTTTTGCGCAAATTCGATACTGGATCACGGTATAGCATGGGATCCATCCGCAAATTCGAGCGTATCAGCGGCATATAGCTGAAAAAATAGGGGAACAAATCAATTAAATTAAATTTATCTTGGAGAAATCTTTATCTTCTGAATACAATAAAGAGATCATTATTTAATAATAGCTATGTATAGACCCCTAAGCTTAAATTATAATTAACAAATCTTTATTGTATAACCAATAGGTATACCCCATAATTCGTACTTACCCGAATACCGCTGCGAATGTGTTAAGGCAGCTTTGACGCTGAATGAAATGGTCGGGATCATTCCAGGGAGAGCGACCTGTTTCCCGATCCTTGTAGCCCTTACGCTGTGTCACTTTGATCGGCGGCTTTCTGGTCACATGCGAGACCAGTAGGTTCATTAGGATATCCTCGCAGTTGGAGGACTGCGGTACAGTCTTTAATAGCAGCAACGACAGCCAATTGGTATACAAGTAGTTGTAGTAGCGGTGGTAAAACGCCGCACCAGTCAGCACAATCGAGTAGTAGTTCGTCCATTTGGATGTATAACCCCACGCATTCTGCAATTCAAAGACAATTTGATTATTTTTACTACAACCCTATTGATATTGTTCTATGCGTGTGTGTGTGTCACCTTGGAATCATCCCAGAAGTGAGCTCGCGCTGGATAGCCAACAATGCGTTCAGGGAAGTCACGCCATACGGTGTACGCAAAGTCCAGTTCATCTGTATTGAGTATGGCATCTTCATCGAGTGAGAGTACGGCATCGGTTTGTATCTCCTCATAGGGCAGGAATCTCTGTGATATGCTGGGTCGTGCCTCTGCATCTGTTTGTCCTGTCGGTGCTGCCATTGCACGTGAGGTACCACCCAGGGAGACAACATGCAGCGGGATGTGGTAAGTCGGGGGCCAGCGTTTCTTTAAAGGCAACGGTCGATCAGCGGCCCACAACACCAATATCTTTAAAAGAAACAATTTGTCATATAAAATAATTAATTTACCGCACGATTCTTTCAAATGTCAGTAATACGAAATGAAAAAGTGTGATCCATTACAAATACAAACTGTGTTTTTGTAGGCCTTTATATCTTGATACTTACCCTATCTACAAATTGGCTTTTCGTTATGGTTCTGACTAGTTTGTATAGGGCCGCATTGGGACCGAGAGCAGCGCCAATTTGCACATAGATAACGGCTGTATAGTTGTGTCGCGGCTCCACACCCATCGAGTTGAGCAGGAAGGGCATAAATCTGAAATGACCAAACAGGCAATTAGGTTAATGGCGCAACCCACTTGAATGCCCAAGCTCAAACTGCCTGCAATGTAAATTTAATTAGGCTCGCTAGCGTAGCCAGACTATTGGAAGTGGTAGCAGTGGTAGCAATGGTAGAAACGCGTCAATCTTACCTCGAGCTATCGGCAAATGTGGGCAGTGTGAGCAGGGCACCCGGTGCTGTGTTCCAAACGAGGCTGCTGCGCACCGGATAATCGGGCAATCGTTCGCGAATGATCTGTAAGTAAAAGATAACGAGATATATAAAGGGTGATATAGAGATGGCGATAAATATAAGGATGGTGAGAAATGGGAAATCAAACGTCTGCTTAATAGCCTGAAAAACTCAATTGCCAAGGCGATTGCCAATCGATTGCCTAATGAACGGCTCTACACATCAATTGCCGACCAAATTGCGTTTTCAATGGCACTCGGCGTTCCGGGGTCCATACCCAATACCCCATACCCCATACGCCATACTCCATGCTCCACTTTCAACACTTAACGCTTACACTGTTAGTCAGCGAGTCAGCATATCCGTATATAAGGTCTGTCTGTCATTATGCCTGTTTGCGGCTTTCTCTTTTGCGGCAGTCAGTCGAAATGCGTAAATGTACGAGTGCCGGTGCGATTTTAGCTGGATTTCGTGTATATTAATTCAAAGACCACCAAGCTGTTGCCTAATTTTCCGCTTAACGAAACTGCCGGAAAATCTTCTGTTTTGCCCACTCTATAAATGCACCTCCCGTGGGAAAACCGCTATGAGGTCCTGTGCCCTGGATCGCTGGCCACAGCTTCCGTTGCGGCAACACCAGCTGCACAGGAAGTTACTCTCCCTCTCTCACTCTTACCCAAAGTGCTAGACAAAGCGGTGGCTCTAGGGATTCTCTGTATGTGTGTGTGTAGCGAGTGTCATTAACGCCCGTTAATTTGTCGCTGAAAGTGAGAATTATGTATGTATCGTCTAAAAGTATGCCATGCTAAATTAGTTATACATACAAACCACAAAGGAATACAGATGGAGGCAACAGAAATTTCAAATGGGTAGAAAGACTTTGTGTGTGTGTGTAGTCAGGTTGTGTGTGTGTGTAGTCAGGTTGAAGCACATGCCCCATTATAATTGCCAGTCCGCGCTCGGACTAACAGCGAATTACGAGCAGAACGTGAGCTCTATAAGAGTTGCAGCAGCAACAGCAACAGCAGAGCAGCAGCTACTTGCACCGGCTAAATGCAGCGCATTTTGCCCAGCACACGGTTTGTTCTTTTATGGTGTGTGTATGAGTGTATGTGGGTGTGTATGTGTGTGCGTGAGTGAGTGCGTGGATCCCAGAAAAATGGGGATGATACATAGCAATGGATTAATAGTAAGATGAATTTAGAATGATATATTTGTACCGTAATTGGAAAATATGCAATAGTAGGGACGGTGCCCGATAGTATGAATAATGATTATATTGTTCTCGGCTCAATATAGATTAGTTGTGATTGTTCAGTATTTATGGCAACAGACAAAGAATACTTTGCTGTAGTATTAGGCTAGTTATAATCGAAACCCGAATTTATATATAACGTTGTATGAACTTTACTCCTAAATGATATTACACAATTAAAATTCTACTACTTATGTATAGTTACATTTAATTAAGCTACGCTATGCAGCCCGCTTGTAAACTTCTCATTGAGGTTGTTGTCTAACATCTAGCATCTAGGACCTGGCATGAAGCATCCATCTAACAAATGCTGAAGTTTTCCGACTGTTTTCTGTTCTGTTACAGCCTGGACATCGCATCGCATTCCACACGTGTCTCAAGTGCCTGGTTTATTTAGTAATTATAATGCCTTTACTACAATTACTTCAACTCATCATCTTTGCCATCATATACCCTGGACTATGCGTCCACATTTTCTTTCAGCCAGGGTTTGCTGCTTCGCATAATCAACGTAGTGCCAGGCGCTATGGACGTCTAAAAGTATGCCCTGCGCGTGTTTATTTACCTTTTCGTGTCAAGTATATATACTTATATATATATATATAATGTGTATGTGTACATACATGTATGTGTGTTTTTTAGACTTGTGCATGCATGCATTTGTTTGTGAGTATGTGTGGGTGTGTAACCATGTGGGGATGGGTGTGTTTCTGGCATAATTAAGTCAATCTTGCTGCTGTTGACGCTATAGCATAATTGAGAGCGTCTAAGAGCGAGCTAGAGAGAAAGAGAAAGAGAGAGAGATAGAGATTTATACCAACCAACTAACACAAGGAATTGTGCATATGAGCTCTTTCACTTCCCCATTCACCGGGACTCTACCCGTTTTGTCTGTGATTCAATTATGCACCAACCAAACATATATTTGAGTATATATGTATGTGTATGTGAATAAGTGCATTGCACGCAGTTTTAGGCCTGGTTATGGTCATACCTGGCCTGGGTAAATGTTAGCATGTCATTTTAATTGGTCCAACAAAGTGCTTTAATTGGCCTTAAGCTCGCCTACATTTTTCTCGGCTCAACGAATTACCGTTGCATTCTTTACAATCAGGTTCCCTGTTAACGATTAACTTTCCCGCGCTTTACCCACCGCCTACCGGAATATTTAGTCTAGTGAATATCGCATTAAACGCATATATGAACATTATAACGTCCATAATCCGAGGGAAACCATATCAATCATATTATATAATAGTGTCTACAAGTTCTTTTAAATAAATGAAACCACTTTTAGATATCTTTAGTATCGAATAAATATGTACAATAATAATCTTGAGCAAAAGCCAACCTACCATCAGAAAAATTGTGGTTAATATTAAACTGTATAACTCATATGTGGGACATGCGATTAGGAAGTTAATTTACTAAATGAGTCATTTACAGTTCTTTAAAGGGAAATGTATAAAAGAGCGGTTCTCGGTTTGTAAAATCAGTAAGACTTGTTGAAAGATTCAAAATTATAGTCCAAGATGAATTCAAACTTCTTTCTAGAGGTTCTCTTCGGAATTTTGGTCTATTCGCAAATGGGAATAGACCACTCTCTTGACTTAAATTGGTATTCTTACAAATTAGATTTTCTCAAGACCTATGACGAAAGAAGATCTTTGAGGATAACAAGAAAATCATTGAAGCCCACAACGAACGCTACGCCGCAGGTGATGAAAGCTACGAAATGGGTGTTAATGAGTTCACGGACATGATAGATAAGGAGATCAGCAAAATAGTTGGAAATGATTATATCGATTTTGCCGAAGAGCTCGAAATGGATTCTCCAATCTCCTGGAACCTTGACGACAAGATGCAAATTCCAACAAAGATTAACTGGACCCAAATGGGTGCTGTTACTCCAGTTATGAATCAGCGACATTTCAACAATTCGTGGGCTTTCGCCGCGGCTGGGGCTGTGCAAAGTCGTGAGTTTGTGAAGAGTGGTAAATTGGTGGTCCTTTGCTGTAAGTATAGGAGTGAACACACCGCCAACGCTCTGAAGTGCGTCAGGAATACAAAAGGCATTGATACTTAAGCATTTTACGCATACCGCGGAAAAGCTGCCAAAAAATGCCTTTCAAGAGGAAACTCATAGGCGCCAAAATCAAAGATTACTTTAAAATAAGACCGGGCAATGAAACGGAATTGGCCATGGCTGTCTCTCATGGTCCAGTTGCTGCTATTATTTCCAAAATTGTACTTAAATCCTACAAGTCTGAAGTTTACAATAATCCTTGATGTGGACAGAGACCTGACTTTGCTGTGGTTATTGTCGGTTATGGCTCCTCTAAGAACTTTGGTGATTATTGGATTGTGAAGACCCCTCCTGGGTGCCTCATTTGGAGAGAGGGGCTACATGAGAATTGCACGTAACAAAAAGAATCTATGCGGTATAACTAACAGGGTAGTCTATCCCATAATTTAAAAGAAAGTTCTTCGTAAAACATGTGCTAAATTGTTTGTCGTAAATTTTACCTTATGCTATTTGGATTTCGCTTTAAATATTTCCAAATACAAGTAAGCAATCAAATCAAATAAGTTTAATTAATTTTCATATCCAATATTAGTGCAAAAATTGAAGATTTCTTTAAAAATTTTTTAGACACTAATCTATAACGACCGTTGTCTACCATACAATTTTTTACATATGAATCTCATTGTAAATATAACTGTAAATTTTCTATGGCACATACATTTAGTTATAAAATAATATTCTTTAAATTTTAGAAGAATTACTGGCGATTACTATATGTTAATCAATTTTTATTATATTATAAAAAATTCCAATATAAAGGAATTATGATTATTATGTTTCATTTTTATTCGTATACGTCATGTGTGGGCACTATAATCTCACAATACATTAGCTGAGTCATATCATGTTATATAAATGCAAATATATATAGAGGGCAATTTCGATAGGCAGAATTAGTAAGAGTTGAATTGAAAACCAGTGAAAGTTAAAAATGGACTTGGCTTTGATATTGGGGATTATTCTGGGGCTGTTGTTCTACATGCAGATTGACACAGCCTACACTCTTGAGAACGATTGGGAATCCTACAAGTTTGATTTCCGCAAGAGGTATAACGAAACGAAAGAAGTCCTGCGAAAGAAGATTTTCGAAAATGACGAACAAATTATTGACACCCACAACAAACATTGGGCCGCAGGTGATGAAAGCTACAAGATGGGCTTCAATAAGGTTACCAACAGGCTCAGCAAAGATATCAGGAATGATGGTAACGATTTCGACAACTTCGAAAATTTTAGTTCGAAAGATCAGCTACCTGACCATGTGGACTGGGTTAGTAAGGGTGCTGTTACTCGTGTCATGTATCAAGGAAAGTACAAAAACTCCTGGGCGTTTGCTGCAGCTGGACTTGTGGAAAGTCGTTACTTTATTAAACATGGTAAACTGGTAGAACTCTCAAAGCAGAATTTAGTGGATTGCTGTCCAGCAGAGAATACACGCATTCAACATGCGTTACAGTGCATTAAAAAACAAAAAGGTATCGACACAGAAGCCTCGTATCACTATCGTGGATTGAATGGAAGTTGTCGTTTCAACAAAAGGACCATCGGCGCAAAAATTGATCGGATATTCCAAATATTTCCGGGTAATGAAAGAGCTCTAGCTTTCAACGTAGCAGAAGGGCCTGTCGCAGCCGTCATTTCCAAAGAAGCGATTATGCATTATAAGGGCGGAGTGTATAAGGATACAAAATGTGGACAGAGTCCAGATGTTGGAGTTCTTATTGTAGGCTACGGCACTTGCAAAATCTCTGGAGACTATTGGATAATAAAAACCTCTCAAGGTACTTCTTGGGGACAAAAAGGTTACATGAGACTAGCCCGTAATCACAATAACCTTTGCGGAATTGCGAATAGAGTATATTATGCATCAATAGTTTGAGTGAAATAGTCCTCATAAGCTTTAAAATAACCCGACTAAAATGAATAAAATGATATGTGTAAATTATTATCTATGTCACAAGATTAAAAATAATCGTAGAATAAAGAAACTTGAAATGCATAGACATTTTCTGCTCTTCGTAGAAAACATAATTGGATATTCACTCACAAAGAAATATATCCAACAGTAGGGACGGAGCCCGACAGTTTAACACTTTCGCTGCAGTATTGTATTTTGGCGACTGTAGAATTTATACTTCTGGATAGTATATTCTTGGCAGTACAGTACTTTTGGTGCAAAAGAGTATTTTTAGTAATCGATTTCTAAAAATGATATTAAACTGTAAATTTTAAATTGAATCCTAATTCAATACAATATAATTCCGAACATCTGCGTCAAAGCACAAATTTATTCATTAAGCTCAGCCTTAGTATAGTTAGTTGCTATAGCACTTTCATATCACTTTAAAAATTTGACAAAATTAATTTGATCATATAGGGCATCACGACTTAAGTTGAAGTTAGTAAGCACTATAAACTTTGCTAGTTTATCGTACATCTTCCCGGTTTAAATAACATGCATAAACTTATGCGCATACGTTTTCGCATTTGAATTCGCATAAACAAGCTGAAAAACGTATTTACTCATGTTTCGCAGCATAGTTTGTAGGGTGTAAAAGTTCAAAGCGTCAACTGCTGCATACATAAAATGAATACACCCACTCAAATACACTCGTATACACTCACACATATACACACAGCATCAGCAGTAGCAGTACATACGCAAAATTCGCAGTGTCTCTAGGAAAAAGTTGCAGTCAACAACATCAAGCAGATTGTGCTAATGTTACTGCTGTTGTTGCTGTTGCATGCCCCTGCAGTTGTCTATCATACATTAGCAGCAACTCTCACACACTTACACAGCACCAAAACATCGACAAACGACAACGACAACAAACAAAAACAACAACATTATTAAGTGAAAAATCTCAGCATAAGACAAACACTAAATTAACTTATGCTGAGTAGCTGCATCAAAAAAAGGGAGATATGTAAATGCTGTCGACTTCTGTCAGCTGCCGATGTAGTTGCATAACGAAACATGCAAGAGCAGCACAGTCGCGATTGCTACGTTTTTTTTTCATGTATACAGGGTGTGCCATTTGGTGCTTTAGTAATTTCAAATTGAACAGCTTGAAAGTGCTTGAAACGATTTGATTAAATGAAGATCATTTAAAAATTTTAAATTACTCCATTTGATTTACATGACTTTTTGTATAGAACCTCTATCAAATGATTGACGCCATAAGACACACTAAATCTAGCTCTTTTCGACATTTTTCATTTTCAATTTAAGCAGCTCTTATGGTGAAATAGTGACAATTTCAGCACGAATGCTGGATTTAGTTTTTAGTTAATGCTCTTGTTTTTGAGGCATCTTCACAAGAAATCACCGGGTGGCGTCAAATCCGAAGAACGAGGAGACCAGTCAAAATCGGTGTTTTTCAACATAAGGTGTTTCGGAATTTCACCAAGTGAACGATATTTTTCGATGTAAAACCCAACAATTTGAACGCGTTCTTGGGGCGTGTAATAATTCATGGCATAAAAATAGTATTAAAATCAGATCAGACCACTCAAAGATATTCAATTTAATTGGAGTACTTTCTATAACAGTACTCCAAACAAGGGTCTGAGTCAATAATATGCCAACTGTTACTAAAAGTAAGGAACCAAAAAAATGTCTGTTACATGTTTAAAATAGTTAGTTTTCGATTTAACGGAATATCTTTGTCGGGAGCAGATCCCAATAACTAACTTTAATAAGACCCTGTGTCTAAAAAACACATAAAGGGTCTATTAACTTTATGCAAAGTCGATTTGTGTGTAACAGGCAGAAGGAGGCGTGGCAGACTTCATAAAGTATATATATTCTTGATCAGGATGAGAAGCCGAGTCGATTGAGCCATGTCTGTCTGTCTGTCCGTCTGTATGAACACCTAGATTTCGGAAACTATAAGAACTAGAGTATTCATATTTGGTACGAACATTGCTGTATGGCCGAAGCAGATCAAGTTTAATTTAAATTTTGGATAACTGTTGCCTAACGGTCTACGGGCGAAGGGAAATGAGCAGACGC